>CAKAOI010034278.1:0-12795 GCA_916701655.1 Sebastiscus albofasciatus | reverse complement strand
TATATATATACATATATATATGTATATATATATATATATATAAATATAAACTGTATATTGCTTTTTTTAGTGGCTGGTGATCATATGCATTCGAAACGTATTAGCATATACGAGCCCAACACAAAAAGAAATCCACAGTAAAAAGCCATCTCACCTTCCACATTGTGACAGAAAATGAAAGAGGGAAATTTCACACTAATTAAGTCCTGCAGGGCTTTCTCTCTCTTTCTTTTTTTTTGCTTCTTCCAGCCGTGTGTTGTTTTTTGGCAGCTTCCTCATGTTTGCTTAACCTCATGACCTCACAGCTCCGATGACGACAACAAGCAAATGAGCCATCAGTGACAGACAGCAAGCCAGCAACACTTTCACATCTCCTTGTTATATGCAGGGTACCACCACATCACAGTCCTTAGGGTACATTACCACGTTTCATTTAGAAATCTCCTGCAATGTACATTAAAAAAAATTAAATCCAACTGGAAATGACTCTTAATTGTGTATAGCATACTGCTAGCCTTAATTTGTCATTTCATGGATCACAATGTATTTTTTTGTTTCCCGAATCAATCAGTCCAGAGCTGAAATGATGAGTTGATTTATCGGTTGTTCCAGTAACAGAAAATGAATCAATTATTTTGACAATTAAGTCATTTTCTAAGCAAAAATGGAAAAGAAAATCTCAAAGGTGAATAATTGCTGGGTGTATTTTGGTTGGGTTTTGACATGCTATGGACCCAAAGAAAATATCTGTCAAATGAATTATTAAATTATAAAATAAATATATAAAAATAATGGGCGGTGACCTTACACGTGATGGCGGACGCATGTGTGTGCCCATGTAAATGGTATTGCATGGGCAGTATCCACCTTCTCCCCTTTTTTTGTTTCTATATTAACTAATTTGTTTATTTAATTCATTATCATTATTATTATTATTATTATTACTTTTTTCTCTTTGTATCATTATTATTATATTATTATTATTATTATTATTATTATTATTTTATTGTTATTTTATTCTATTCTATTATAATTTTATTTCAATTTTGAATGCTGATGTTGTTTTCTCCAGTGTACTTATTGTGTTCGTCTCTAAGCTCAACTTCTTAAAAATTGGTTTATAATAACTGTAAATTGCATATACAAAAGCAACCTCGACAAAAAAAGGGGAAAATAAAGTATAAAAAATAATAATAATAATGATAATGATAGTAATAATAATAATAATGATAATAATAATAATGATAATAATAATAATAATAATAATGGTTAGTTGCTGCTCTAATGTAGTCCAAAATTATTTGATAAAAAAAATAAAACATTTAAAATGAGCAATAAACTTTGTCATTGTTTGTGATTGTGATTATTTAATTTACTCACTGGTTGTTGAGATAGTGTTTCACTCTTTTAAAACCATAAAGTGTCGCTGTAGAAGCTGTAATATAGCTACATTTGAAATATGTATTGCTGTTTCACATCAAAAGTTAATTGAATTATTCTGTATTTTATATGAAATGAAGAGCGGCTAATAATTCATTTGTTATTTCAAAGCCATTTCTTAACAAACAGTCGATCTAAACGGAGTCGACATTTAGCTGGACAGAAGTCAATTCCTGACACTTTAGCAGGCGACCGGGCAACTGAGTCCAACTTGGTGCACCAACACCTCCAGGCCAGCAGGCTATTAGGAGGCAGGGATGGGGGTGGGGTGTTTTTGTGTGTGTGTGTGTGTGTGTGTGTGTGTGTGTGTGTGTGTGTGTGGTGGGGAGGTAATACAGTTCAGGAAAGTTGCTTTCCACATTCAAATGTGTCTCTACAGTTAGGGACAGGCCACCTTTTAAAAGGTATGAGCGGTATAGAATTGAAAAGCATGACAAAATTGTCCATGTAGCATCTTGACATTTTTCTACAAGCTACGTGGTAGTTTCCAGCTGAAAAGGGAAAGAAGGTGACAGATTCTGCTCAGATTTTACCAGCAGAGATTGAGCTTGATGTAGCCCCACTTGTTCTCAAGTACAGGCAGTATTGTTTTGCTCACAATGGACTATCTTATTTGAGGACTGCACCTGCACTTTTTTTATTAATTTACCTTTTGTTATACATGCATGAGTTGTTTTGAGAATAAAATTCACATTTTATATGGTTATTGGTACTTTTTCATAGGCTTGCACTTCCATTGTTTACGGCGGCGGGACTATCTATCTGCTACATTACTTTGCACCATTTTATTCGACTTGGCTGGCTCTCTGCTGAGTTCAATAAATAACTCAGACATTCAATATTACATTGTGTTTCATTTATGTAAGATAATTTATTCTCCAAAAATGTAAATGTAAAACGTGTTAAACAGTCACACTGCAGTTTTTTTTTTATAATTCATGTAGCCACTGAAATACTTTCTATATAAATCTTTGCCACCAGACATCGATGACACTGTTTCGCTTTTTCCTCAATTATAGCTTAATTGCTCAATTGGCTTGAGCTATTGCCACAGCACAGTCCAAGTAAATTCCATAGCCTATTTGAATCATAAATTTAAGAAACACAAGTAAATCATCTGAAACCTAAATTAAAAAAACAATTAAAAAAAAAAATGCAGTCAATCACAATTGCTGCTCCATCTGCAATTATTCTACAAATGTCTGAAAAAAAACATTTTAAGAACTCCTGCATAGTGTCTTCTTACATGCAATGAACTTGATTAGATAACAACCTTTCAGGTCCGTTCCTATTAAATCTTCTGTAGGCCCTTCTTAGATATGGGCCTCAAAGATCACCATCACCATTCACCTCTCTATCAGTAGCTCTACATCATCTCACTTATATGTAGAGATGATCTGCAGTAAGAGACTATTTGACATTGCTAGTCAGAGAGGAAAAGACTGAAAGGAATTGCCAGACAGACAGGTCAAACCATTTTGGCCTCTATAAGTTTATCTTGAGAAAATAAGAGCCAGCTAAGAACTGGAGTCACTGCAACAAGTTCATGTTATATTAGTGCTATATATCAGTGTTTCCCATATACAGAATATAGGGATATGTCAATTCCTTTGTATATTTGGTGGAAACAGTTTGAAGTGCAGATTGATTAAAACGTTTGCCAGCATGATGCAATTGAGTGAAATCATGTTGGGAAAAATGCCTAATCATCTAGGATGTGACGTTCAACGGCGACTTGTACGGTAAGTATTTCTGCAATCGGGGAAAATGGCACGTCTGATAACAATGAAACATACCCTCTTTCATAAACACAAACCCAAAGCACAAAATGCTTTCCAAGGAAATTCACATCATAGACAGCAGAATACAATGAAACATAAATAACTAAATAAAAAACAATAAAATGGGAAAATAAAGAAACAAGCATATACATATTCATGCAATTACATATGCACATATATACACATCAGCACACAAGCATGCAAAAGACTAAAAATTCAGCTGATTGGAAAAGCCATTCTATATAAAAGTCGTGACAGAGTCTGCTGATCTAATGCTCAGTGGAAGACTATTCTATCATACCATCTTTCATAAACACAAAACTCACCTGTCAGCCTCATGAAGTCTGGAGAGACATCACAGCAACAGTGAACGGATGCTAACTATTAGGCTAAAGAGCTCATGTTGCTCATGTAAGTTGATTGTACTGAACATAGCTGGTTAGCTACTCAACAGCACGCACAATAGACAGTGTGGTGGTTAACGTTACTCATTGTCTTGTTTGCATTATAGCCAGACTGCTGTGTTGTTGTTGTTGTGCAGAGAACAGCTGAGTGTCAGCTAACAGTTATTGCGCTTCATTAACGTGGAAACCAGATATCTCTAAAGAACGCTTAATATAGAAGTGATGTATTTCTCTCTTTCTACTGTATTACATATGTCATATTCGACGTTATTATTTACCTGTGGGCTTTTTGGCAGGAACAATCTGGACTTCACTCGTTGTCGCAGCCATGTTTCTTCTCTCAAACATAAAACATGTGAGGAAGAGAAAGACGAAACCAATCGACTGAAGAGGTCAGTGGAGAGAAGTCGAGCACCGATGTAATCGATGTCACTGAACGGGACAGGAGGAGGAGAGGACCAATCCAATACGTTTCTATGGGTTAAAGTGCAATGTCTAAAATTAAATTAAATTAAATTAAATTAAAATACAATAAAATAAAATAAAATAAAATAAAATAATTATATATAACAAAAATAAACAAATTAATGATAATAAAACATAACATTTGAAAAATAAAAATAAACAAACATGAAACATGAGGAAGAGAAAGGAGAAACCAATCGACTGAAGAGGTCAGTGGACACTGAACGGGACAGGAGGAGAGGACCATACTGATACAGTATAGTTTTATGGGTTGAAGTGCAATGTCTAAAATTAAATTAAATTAAAATAAAATAAAATAATATCAAATAATTATATATATATGTATATATGTATATATATAACAAACATTTAAAAAATAATGATAATAAAACATAAAATTGGAAAAATCTAAATAAACTAAAATATTGTGCAGCCAAATGTATACACATATATGTGCATACATGTTAACTAAAATAACAAATAAGATTGACAAAAATAAATAGATATGAAATTGAAATAAAACAGAGGAAAGGGGATTTGTTGCACAAATAATTTAGTGAGGTTTAGTATAGAAGTGTATTAAAAATTAATACATATTAAATTAATTAATAATATTAAATTATAAAAACAAAATACATATAAAATATGATGAAATGGAATTACAGTATAGCCTAATTTGTCAGTCGTGTTATTAGTTCAATAAATAATGTAATAATATCTCATTGTTATTTTCAGTGTGTGTGTGTTTGTGTGTGTGTGTGTGTGTGTGTGTGTGTGTGTGTGAGTGTGAGAGAGAGAGAGAGAGAGAGAGAGCGAGACAGAGAGAGAGAGTTTACTTAATGCATTATAGTCTATTATCTATAAGATATTGATTTGGGTGGAGGCTATTTGATCAGCAAAAAAAAGCAGTGGCTTTTATTGCAGCTGTCTCCGTCTACAGAATGAGAAGCATCATCACATGAAACATCCCCTGAATATGTTGTCTGCTGGTTAATACATTGTTGTTCCATTTAGGGTTATTGGTCCTGTTATATGTCATATCATATATTTACTATGAATAAGACCTCTGGTGTCAAGGAGCAGTGAGTGTGTGTCACGCTGTGCGCAGACAGAGACAGAGGACAGAGGACAGAGTCAGTGAGAGGGATGGAAATGGAGCAGAGCAGGATGCTGCCCGGTGGAGGAGCTGAGAGGAGCTACAACACACTTTCTCCCTCCTTGAGCGCATCAGCGAGCTCTGATCCATAGAGGTGGAAAGCGGAGAGAGATCTTCACAGACAGACAAACATCACAGAAAATGTAACAATTGCGAGTGGAGAAGAGAGGAGAGGAGAGCTGACAAAAAAAAAGGAGAGAGGGGGATTTTAAGGAAAAACCGGAGGCATCAAAGTCTACATTATTAAGGAGGATTTGAGGAGTCTGCGTTTTATAGCCTATAATCCGACATCAGAGGCGGAATGTGAATCCAAATAACTTATGTTAATTAGAGATTTTAACGAATGTGATGCGATTTTGAGCGGCTCTGAAGCACAAGGAGAGAGGAATTTCAACATTGGCCACTTGAATTTAAACATCTGGGGTTTTTTCGTGCCCCTCAGAACTGATGTGCAGCATCTCTACGGTCATTTGCGTCTGAAAAAAGGAGTTGGCTATCAGAGGTTGTATCGGTGCGTTTCAGCTTGAACCACACACACACACACTGGAGGAGTTACCGTTTTATTCCGGACCGAGAGGTGGATGGTTTTTTGCGCGTCTGTTCCGCAATGATTGTCGCCTAATTTCCCAGGTCCGACTTTGTGGAAACGGAGATTATACTGTCTACTGTCAATGTTTATTATCATCAAATCCACCACGGCAGTCTGCGATCGCAAGAAGAAAATCCCGAGGAGTGACAACTGACATTCGAGAGCTCCGGATCAACTTCGAAACTCGAAAAGCGCACAAGTTCGAAGTCTGGAATATAAAGAATAGATGATTCTCAGAGGACACAAGACGAAATACACCTAGGCCTACAAAATGTTCCAAAGGGGTGAGTAAATACTCAACTTTTCTTGCTATTACGCAGCCTTTTGAGGCTGAATTAGGCTGTGCGTAATGTGATATATAGTGCTTTTACTGTTATGACACAGATGTTTAAATATGACACATTCCAGATGCAGACGATGCGCCACTCGAAGCGCATCTTTAATTTGCAACAACGCGCACTGAAAGATTGCTGGGCAATGAAATATTCATTTTTTTTTCTAGGGGAAACATGCAGGACGACTATATGCGCTATTAATACAGCCGATGCCGCACTGCAGTTTATGAGTTGTACCCGGGTCACAAGGCTATCTCTCTCTCTGCTGAAGGCATTATTATTCCACTGTGTGTGTCAGTACATCTGGATGTGATGGATCAAAACCGCAGTTCACGGGGTTATTCTCCCCTTGGCTTCACACTATATGAACACTGGAGACCTTTAGCACCTCATATAAAAAGGGAAGGGCTCCTCCAACTTTTAATATCAAAGATCCCACATGATGGATATAGACAACAGACTTCTATTTGATGTCCCAAAGAGCAGTTTCTTTCTGTCTAGGCTTTAATTCATTGGCCATACAGCTGCATAACTGCCAATGCCTGGCATAGAGTAAAAAAATCTCTATTGAGAATAGATTACAGTAATACATGCTCCCATTGTGCTATTATCCAGGGAGTTAAATAAGGGTGAAATTAAACTGTTCCTGGTTTTTGCTGGAGCCCTTGGAGCTCCCCGAGGGACCCCCAGAGGTCCCTAGACCCCACTTACAGAACCACTGCGTTAGACCAAGCCTTGCCTATCACTTTGTCATGAGTGAGAACAAGCCTTCCTCTTCTGTTGGGTTCATTTTATGGAGTTTATATGAAGTAAAAGTAGCTTAACAACTACTCAAAACCCTCACAAGGATACATGCGTGGCGACAACAATCGTCGTTTGTGTTTATGTTTGTATTTATTCAGTCTGTCTTGTGAAAAACCATCTGTTTAGTTTGTGTGTGTGTGTATGTGTTTCTGCTGTGTGCCTCAGGGGCAAGAGGAAAAACAACATGTTTTTCTTGCTGCCATCAGATCGATTATTGCTGTTCCAACAGTGGAGATGAAACACGCCATGGTTGATGAGTACTTATGGCTATAACAGCTTTAAGGGAAGGCCTATTGTCTAAATCTGCATCCTGACAGCTTCTCATAACTGATCTTTTTATCATTTATGAGAACGTCTGGATTTTTAAGGGGTGAGTCACGGTTGCATTCCAGAAAGAGGCTCTTTACTGTTTAATGTATGAGCAAACGTGTCTCGGTCTGTTTTGTGTCAAACTAATGGGCGTGCTGGTAAATGCTATTACTGTTGATAATGTATCATTATCATCAACAGATCCTCAAGGAGATGATTTCCCACAGCACACATTCATTTTCCATTTATGTTGATGGTTACAACCAGACGTTGGTGGTGAGGATTTTGTACTCCAACCATGCTCCGTGGTCCCTGCTCCCTCCGAGGGTTTCTGTATGTGAATCAACCGTCTTACCGCCCGCTCAGTACCGGATGGAAAATCACTTAATTCAAGACAAACAACTTCAAAGATTATATTAGATTAGATATTACAGATTTCACCACCAGTCTGCCAAAAGTGCTCAGTATGCCAGCATGTCTGAGTCTACAATAGTGAGGCAGAGAGATGCGTCAGCGTTGGCAGGAACAGCGCAGAGGTTCTCTGGTGAATTTGAATTTTTTTGCACCTAAAATAACACATTCCAGGGAGCCTGGCTGATGCATTTAATGTGACAGATCCACCATTCACAAATGCATAGGAAAGTTTCTTAGCTGATACATCACACTGGCAGCACCTACCTCCCAGATTGACTTCACATTGTGGCCTGCTGTGCCTAATTACAATGTTAATGGAGTGGCCATGTAGATGTTATGATGGCCTTTTGGTTCTCGCTTTTGTCTGACAGTCTTCCGGCTGCTGATCTCTTCATCTGTGTGCCATGAGATTGTACAGGTTGATCAATGCTGCGACAAAGTGCGATCATGTCCACAAACATGTCTAGACATGTGCGTTAGTTTCCGTGTGTGTTCAACCACAGGTGCGACAACACGGTCCTCATATCTTTGTTTGAACAGTCAGAACGGTGTTTGTGATTCTGATTGCGTGTCTTTTCAGTGGCTTATGGAACAACGACACGTGTGAGAGCGAGTGTGTCTCTGGGTGCATGTGTACATTGATGTATCCATGCAAGCATACATGTCATTCCATCTCCGTATTGGCTTTTCCGTCTATCTCACTCTCGCTTTCGCAATCTCTCTTTTCCTCAAAACCAGCCAGCCATAGAGTGGGCACAAGGGATGATCTGTCAGAACAGCTCTGAGATGGAAAGGACGAGATGTCCACTGAATATACCATGCTGCGTGTGACGTGCTGTAATTCCCGCTACGTGTTATTCAGGATTATTGGAGGAGGCTCAGCCGAGGCTTTTTTTTTTGCTTTGTGCCACCTTTTGGATTGTAGTGTTAGTTGCATGACACATGATCCATGCAGACAAGCATAGGCAGGTATGGAAGTCACATATCCTTGCTGGAAAAGGACACTTCTGTCAATGTGCAACCCCCTCAAACACAAAAACGAATACACATCCTTGTACTTCTGTCATCATGAGGATGCTCTGCTACAAATGTGTTGCTGACCTGGATGTCATAGAATCTCTCACTCCCATGGGCAGCCACTGTTTTCTATTCATTGCAGAAGAGCATGGAAATCAACTTGAAACATGCTTGAGAATATCAAACACAACATTAATTCACCCATATATTATAATCCTTTACATCATTGTTGCATGGTGATGCTATTGCAGGCTAGAGACTATTTTTAAAACCCCTTTTTTTTTGGTGCTTTTAAGTACATGTCAAAATGCACAAGATTTCAGACCTTTCAAAGCAACCTTTTTAATGCAAAACAAAACTGTCCCTCATTGCATCTACGTTCACCATACAGAGACAACCTATAACAAACATGTAGCCAATTTCATGTACATTATGATGGATTCCTTGTCTCAAGCAGTCGGTAAGTGAAAAGG
This sequence comes from Sebastiscus albofasciatus, assembly GCA_916701655.1. Taxonomy (NCBI): domain Eukaryota; kingdom Metazoa; phylum Chordata; class Actinopteri; order Perciformes; family Sebastidae; genus Sebastiscus; species Sebastiscus albofasciatus. The sequence continues at coordinate 3,608 of CAKAOI010034278.1, read as the reverse complement.
TCTGAAAAGTGAAGCCAATGCAGAAGTGCCTTAAACTTGCATTCTTTCTAATAGCCAGCAGGGGGCGACTTCTCTGGTTGCAAAAAGAAGTTTGATTGTATAAAAGTCTATGAGAAAAGACCCTACTTCTCACTTGATTTATTACCTCAGTAAACATTGTAAACATGAGTTTATGGTCTCAATCGTTATTTTCAAGTCTTCTTCAACACAGCATGATGTTCATTTAGTAAATTATGGTCCCATTTAGAGTCAAATAGACCATAAAGCAGGGTATGCTTTAGGCCATGGCTACCTTGTGATTGACAGGTCGCTACCACGGCATTGTCCGGTCTGGGAGTTGTCCGCATTTTTTTTTTCAACTTTAACTTTTTCACAGTGTGTTTTTAATTCATGAAAGGTAATTGTAACATTTTAGTCGCCTACAAAGTCTTATTCAGCGTTTGGTTGTACTTATCTCCACCGTCTCGTGTCACATCTGGTTGCAAAGAACCAAGATGGCGATGACCAAATACCAAGATGGCGACGACCAAAATGCCAAACTCGAGGCTTCAAAACGGCGGCCCTGAAACCAATGGGTGACATCATGCTGACTCCACTTCTTATACAGTCTGTGCAGGCCTATTCAATTGGCGGCCCGTGGGCTGAATCCTGCCCCTTCTAAAAAAAAATTATTTGTTTTAATTTTGATTAGGCCTGGTCTATGGTCTCAAGTTAGTTTAGAGTCACTAACAAGATCGTCATACAGTAGTTGCATGAATTGAAAATGGAAATCACTCACAACCTATGTCATGCTCTGGAAAACTGGTATGCTCTGGCTGTAATGTAATACATACATAATTTGTACTTAAATCATGCAAAACCACTGATAAGCAGCTTTAAGCGTCAGCACTACAGGCCTTACCTCAACCCTTATACCCTTATACTTTAAGCTAATCCATCAGCATCCATAAATGTAAGTTCTTAACCTAAAGCAGGACTCTGAAGGGCTCACAAAAGCAGAGTAGTGTATGTGCACGCTTGCACACACACACACACACACACACACACACACACACACACATACGCATGCGTACACAATTATGGTAAGGTTTGCATTTTGGTAGTGTCAGACTTGCAAGATAAGACTAATTGGGAAATGCATTTGCATTGACTTCATTTAACGTGATGAGCATTTTTTAATGGAATTTAGCTCAGAGAGAACAAAGGCGGCTGTAAGAACAAGCTTTATGTTTTGTGCACGCTGGCAAACATACCAGCAAACGTATGAATGCTAATTAATTGAAATTTTCAACATTCTGTCGTAAACATGTCATCTAAAACAAAAAGAAAAAGCACCACAGTCGTCTCCTTAATCTCCCATCTCCAGTGATTGACAATATGCGGAGATAATTACTTGTAGCGATTATGAAATCTTGTAGCATTTAGTAATCATATTTTGTAAATCAACCGCAATTACGAGCGCCGACGTTAAAGTAGCGCGTTGCTCGTGTTGTTTTCAGTTCGCAGACAGGGTTGGGGGATTTGCCATTAATGAGCTCAGCACAATGAATGCAGCACAAGGGAGACACCTGTGTAGCTTTTGCTCTTCAGCTCTCCGGTTCCGCTCACTTGTTTTTCACGGTGGCGTCAGAGCAGCTCTTCAGCCAACACAGCTCCGATTCTGATTCCCACAAAGGGGGTCAAGGGGCTTCCTCTCTTCTGTCAGAGAGATGTTTCCAACCAAAGGATGATATGACTCATAGACATCAAGTGCTATGTTGATGATTATAAAGCAAAAATATTGAAGTCGTAAAAGCAAATGGACTCTCTTTGTTACCAAAGCAAAAACAGAGGCTTTTCCGGACACGCAGGAAGTGCGCCTGAAGATAACCCCATGCATGTGATTTGATATGATTGAGCAATAAATGCCCATCTGGCTCTGGAATATGCTGAAAACTTTGAGCTGTCGTTGAGGCCCAGAGAGAGTTCTATTTAAAGAGAGTAGATTCCCCGCTCATATTATCATCATCCTAATCCTCTCACAGTGTCAGCCCTCTGCTATCGCTCCTTGTCAACTCCGCATTGTTGTACTTTTCAGCCAAGGCTTGTGTTTCCGAAGTGCGGGTGAGAGGCAGCGTGGACTGATGACTGGGGGTTTAAGGGGAGAGGAGGTTTGAAGGGAAGTGGAGAGGATAATGTAGAGAGGAGCGAAAAATATAAACCTCAAACTGATCCCCCTAAATCTATCTAAGCCGCCCTGAAAAATAGAAAGCAAATCTGAGAGGAGGACAACACTTCTGCTCCTGTCTGCTTAAGAAGAGACCCTTCTTCTGTTTAAAATGCTAAAATCAAGACATCACATAGACACAGGAAAACGTATAGACTCTATACAGAGTATAAACTCTGATGTAATAGGATAAGGCAACCAAAAACTTGAACAAATTGACCTGCTGGTAAGTCTGTAGATCCAGCCCAGAAAACGCAGCGTCAAGAGGAACATTACCAATTATTGGAAAGCTGAGTCACATTTATTAAACAGCCACACAGTGCACCTCTGGCTCTGTCAGTGCTTTCCAAACATCTTATTTAGCCAAAGGAGGTTGTTCGAATCCAAAAGCCATTTATTTAGTGGCCAATACTCAGGAGTCTCCATAGAAGCCTTGGGCACAGCTTCCCCACGTGACACCGAACAGAAGATGACAAATAATTAACAAATGTGTGTGTGTGCGGAGAAGAAGACAGCACTGACTGGTGTGCATGTCACTTTTTTTTTTTGCTATGCACTGTTTTTTTTTCTTTTTCCGGGAGCCATTTTCACACTGAATTACGGCGCTAGGGCTCTGAGTTCACAAGTGTATGCAGTCCTCTTATATGCAGCTGAGGACTCTCTTTATTTATGCAGTCTGAAGAGACATTTGAGTGATTAAATCCACGGGACACTTGGAAGGAGGGGACTCGTGGGGTGGAATTTACAGCACGTGCATGGGAAAAGAATCTGTCCATCTGCGTTTGCCCTTTACAAAAAAAAATCACCTGATTCTTGTGCAAACGCCATCTCCCCATGCCTTTGTTGTGGAAATGAGATGCAAGGATGGTCATTAGCGGATGATAATGAGGTGAAAGAGACAAACAACCTAAGCCCCGTTGGTTTTTCTAATATTAATAATTAATTTCTGATTAAGTGGCTAATTGGAGTTTAAAGGTCAATGTCAATGAGAAAGCCATAGATCTTAGGAGACGGAGGGGTGAGGGGGGGGGAGGTGGAGGAGGGAGACAGTGTAGGAGACTGTTGACAGTAATCCCAGGTGCTCTCCTGTTACTTTGACAGCTCTTCCCCTATTCCTGAGCCATCCTCCCCAGGGCGACACCGCCTTTGTGTGCTGAGGACAGCAATTCAGCTACGCCAGCACCTGGGCATCTGCCCTTTTGGCATTGAACGTTAGCAAGTCCTCAAGATGGAGTGGCATATCGTCGCAAGATAGAGCAGAGGTTACGAAAAATAGGGTGAAGGGAGCGTCTGTCATGTGCATTTATGTTCCTTATTATCAAGTAAAGAAAGGGACGGATTTGTAGTTTGGTTTGTGTTACCCTTTTTCTACCAAAATTAGCCTATATGTCTATATCTAGCC
>CAKAOI010034276.1:0-26632 GCA_916701655.1 Sebastiscus albofasciatus | reverse complement strand
TTTTATTAGGTTAATCAACTGGAATTTAGCTGCTCTAGCCTGGCATTTTATTTATTGATGCTGTCCTTCGTGATGTACAGATATAATTAGACCTAAACTGAAGGAGACAGGGGACACGGCGTACCTTTAGTTTAACTGATATGGACCATGGCAGGGTGCTACACAAAATGATGCATAAACCCGATTTTGTCAAGAAGATCTTCTGAAAAGTCGAAGCATTTGCGTCTTGAATTAACGATTATTTTCATTGTTGATTAATTGTTGAGTATTTTCTCGATTATGATGATGATTAGTTGTTTAGTCTATAAAATGTCAGGAAATGATGAAAACTTTAGATCAATGTCTCCTAAAGTCCTAGATGACGTCCTCAAATGTCTTGTTTTGTCTACAACTCAAAGATATTCGGTTTACTGTCATAAACATAGAAAATATTCACATTTAAGAAGCTAGAATCAGGAGAATTTTGACTTTAGTTTTCTTAAAAAATGACTCAAACCAATTCATAGATTATCAAAACAGTTGACTATGAATTTAATAGTTCACAACTTATCAATTAATCGTTGCAGCTCAAGTGTGCTGTGATTAGATCAGGGGTAGGCAACCTTAGGCATTAGCCAGATAGGTCAGACAAATGAAATGCTACACAAGCCACATTCATTTTTTTGTATCTTATAATTGTTGATTGGGTGCGTAAAATGTGTCTTGTAAGATATACTTTGACTCAAACGGGACGTTGTATTGTTTATTGTCTCCCTTTTCCACAATATTTTCAGGACAAAAATATATAAAAAATAATCCATTTTCATGTGAATGGAATAAGGCTTTGTGCTTAGCTACGCAGAACACATCCTGGGCCAATTTCTCTACTGAATGAAAGGAGATGAAACTGAAATCCATCTTCTCATTTACACCCAGCTGAGACAGTAAAAAAAAACACATTAACTAAAATCCTTCAAGAGTATTCCTTCAAGGATCATCACAAGCATCGTGATGAATATGCGCTAAAAAGTTACCTGTTGAATTCTATTGTCCCACTTTTCAGACTCCACACTTGATCTTAGACATTGAAAAATACGAAGTGTGGTTAAAAACATCTGTGAATAAATTTCAATAAAACCATTTAATGGAATTTTAGTATTCCTTTAACACAAAATCAATTCCCAGCTGTCTGCCCTACACTGCCTTCTTCCTCCCCACTTCCCTACCTCCACACAATCTTTTGATTTGTTGCCGTGATTACCGTTATTGTGTAAAAATTGCCAGGCTGAATTGTCCCACATGAACAGAATATATAACCTCTCAATCTGCTATTGTTATGCAGATTGTTAAGATATTCCTCTCCTATTAATAACTGATCTACAAAAGAAACACTCTCCTCTCATTGTTTGAATTAAGTTACTTTAAAAACTTATTTCAAAACTTAAAAAACATCAGAAATGAGCACAAAAACCCCAACTTCGTCCTGCTTTTCTGTAAGATACACATTCATTAACATCTCCAGTCATTAAAGTTTTAATAGTTTCCACTCCAGCACATGTATTCCAATTATTTGATAGCATCCCCTCACCAGAAGGACCGAGTAGAAGCCTGGCTGAGTCTCCCACTGTCGGAGCTGCTCCTCCGCAGGCTTCAGCACAGCTGTGTCCTGACTGGTAGCTTGGGTTAAGGCCTGCAGCACCACTGAACTGGCACCGTCCATATCCATAGCTGGATATATCTGCAGGGGAACGTGAGAGGGGTGGGTGGGGGGAGGGAAGAGGAAGGAGCAGACAAGAGAAGAGTTTCATTGCTCTTGTTGTGAAAAAGTTCTGGCTGAGTTAAAAAAGAAAAAAACCTTTTAAAATAGTTTCACCGTAGGGAAATACATCATAATAAAACATCAACTGAAAAGCGGAAGGCAGTCAAATTACATCTACAAAAAAAAAATGTCAGAACAAGGCGTCTTCTCTTTTGCTTTGTCTGGCTTTATCCCTTTCTCATCCATTTTTATTATAGATCAAGCAGCGCTGAAATCACTGTCAAACATAGTGAGAAAGAACAAATCCCTCTGAATAAAGAGGAAAGCACACCTGATAGAATCACTGACAGAACAGCTCTATGCGTGGTATAGAGATGACTATGTCCCAGATAGTATTCGAGCACCTCAGCTTCACAGGTCTAATGGTGTTTTTCATTTTCAAAGTACCCCGAGTCAGTCGCCTCTGTGCCTCAAAAAAGGGATTCTCAGATAGAAAAATAAACCGTAACCAGACCTACATCATGAATCCTTCCTTATGGAGGTCATATCTCGACATCTCCAGAGGAGTTTATCAATAATACAACAACTGATGAGAAAAAAAAAATAACATGGTTGTTTACTTTTTCTACAAAAACATAGCAAACTTTTCTTCTTCTTCAACTTTGGGTACATTCCAAATAGAGAATATTTCTGACAAGCATGAGATGAAAAACTTAAGAAATACATTATTTATGTCTGTCAACTAATCATGTCAAGATATTGCAGTCCGGAGCTATCAGAAGCACTTTATTCCGGATACAAAACTATGTTAAAAACACACTTAAAAACAGCTGGATTATTTAGTAAGCACTTAATTAACCCTAACGGACTGAGTGGAGAAACTGTCATCTGTGAGACCAGTACAGGTAGTGTGGTTGAAGTGAGCTTTCATTAGTAAGTTTGGGGGAAATATTGAGCAAGGCTGCCATCTGCAGCCCGGAAACAAATCTCCAGTATGATCCATTGTGTGCTTCTGTAATTGCATGTGCTAAATTAGGATCGTGTCCACACAAGAATGCAGTAGCAGACAGTGCTTTGACCAAACCTTTTGTAACATAACAGAGACAGATTCTTTTAATAAAACAGACCCTCTGAATTATTAATTCGGTAACAAATCTATTAGAAGATTCTGTTATAAGGTGTGAACGTATAGCAAGAGTAGTACCAGGTCTACTCTTAATAAAGGGCGTTTATGTCTCTGGTGCTCAATCACACAACGCAGGGATCATTTTCCACATCAAACATCAAGATAAAAATCCACCTGGCAGCCATGATGCTACAATTAATGTGAATGCATGCTAGTATTTTGGTAGGACAGGGTATCCCATTTATGTTTTGCGCATGTAAACATCATACCCTGGTTTCAGAAACCTGGATAAGCATTTATCTCAGTTTTGAGAAACCCAAGAGTTGGGCTACACCACCTCCAAAATGTCACTAACTAAACTGTAATGCACTGTGTTTTCAAGTCAAGAAAATCACAATTTGACGTAGGTTTGTCGTAGTATCATTTCATTTTGTGTGAAACTGCTCAGTGAACTACATCTCTCTTTTTATCAGCCGGGAAGCAAAAGAACGAGCGAGACCCGTTGCTCTTGTGAGTACATCCCAGTACGAAAAACACAGGCATCGTAGCTTCAGAGAGAGAGAGAGACGTCACTACGCGACTTTTGGCTGTGTAGTCGTTTTAATTACGTATATTCACAGTCTGATACTTCACTTGTTTTACAACAAACTGCGACTTTCTTGACTTGCAAAATTATGTTTTAAATTGACAAACATCATATGTGTGATTCATGGCGCAATTCAAAGGGGATAAAAAAAATATTTATCTCTCTCCGTTGGCTACCGTTCATATTTTTTCTGAAATAAGATCCAATAGGGGTCCACCAGAAGGGGCGTGACTCCGGCTCTCCATTCTCAGCTGAGTGCTTTTTTTGTGCACACATGCTTCATGGCATAAGCAGTGAGCTTGGCAGAAACAAGGGGGTTTGGGGCATGTTGTAACGTGATTAAGGAGAGTTATCTTTAAGTGTTTACAAAACTGTATTCACATCTGTGAGCAGAGTGAAAGAGAAGGTTTACAGGATGGTGGTGAGACCTGCTATGCTGTATGGTTTGGGGGCAGCCGCACTGGCAAAACGAGAGGAGAAGGCAGAGTTGAAGATGCTATGATTTTCGTTGGGAGTGACAAGGATGGACATGATTAGGAATGAGTATATTAGAGGGGACAGCTCAGGTTAGACGGCTTGGAGACAAAACAAGAGAGGTGAGGTTGAGATGGTTTGGACATGTGCAAAGGAGAGATGCTGAGGATGGAGCTGCCAGGCAAGAGGGGAAAGAGGAAGGCAAAAGAGGAGGTTTATAGATGTGGTGAGGGAGGACATGCACGTGGTTTGGAGCGACAGAGGAAGATGCAGAGGACAGGAAGAGATGGAAACAGACGGCAGCAACCGAAAGAAGAAGAAGATTCACATCTGTGAGCGGTCTGGTGTTTTGAGACACTGTCAAGATGACCAGGTGGCGTTGTGATATGTCAACAATGTCGGTGTTATACATCAATACATGTTTGAAAGCCGGGACTGGTCTTCTTTAAAGACTCTCATATGACTTGGGTGGAGATTGTCAGCGATGACTGACTGTCACTGCAAGACTCCTTTACTACTTGTACTTTACTCACAGTAGGAGACACCCTCAAAAAGGACTGTCAATCAGTGGAGGAAGGTGGCTCCAGTCAGCTGCAACAGCCGGCCCAGAGTTCATATGCAGTGTGCATGTGGTACTGTCAACTGTGTCAAACCATCTTTAACTGGCAAAGGACGACACCAATTCTTGTAACATTACAACATCCATGTACAGCTGAAATGTGGTCAGTTGCTATTGCTGCTGCTTCTCTAGCAGTCCACTAAATATCTAGGCCTCTTTCACTGCAGATCCTTTGACTTGTCATTGTAGGACAAGCACAGGTGGTACTAATAACACCGACGACGGCTCCACTTCTATTCAAGTGTCCCAGTAAGCCATGACAGTGTGACAGAGAGCCAGCATGCAAAATACCAGGACCCTGAAAACAAAGCAGTTAGATGGAATTAATCGTATATTATGTCATCCTTTTCTTTTATGTGACATATAAAAATGTCCTCTGTGAAAAAGGCCTATTACCAGATTGTATATAGGCACACCTTCCTGCAGCTGTCAGACTCCACAACCAGCACTGCTCCCAGTAGACCACAACCAGCCCTGCTCCCAGTAGACCACAACCAGCACTGCTCCCAGTAGACCACAACCAGCCCTGCTCCCAGTAGACCACTTACACACCAAAAAACTGATAATAACCTGATATTTTCAGGTGGAATTTCATTTCATTCTCACTGTGCAATATCATTTCCACTTGTGTAATTGTGTTAATAGTCTGTTTATTGTCAATACTGTATATACTGCTCCTATTTTTATACTTCCTTCTATTTAAATGGTTCATATTGTGTTACACTTTGTTTAGCTCTTTTTTTACTGTGTTAGCTGATGCAGCTTGTTTTGTGCACTATATATCCCCTTTGCTGCTGTACACTGAAAATTCCCCCACTGCGGGAATAATAAAGGAATATCTTATCTTATCTGTCATTCCCATTACATACTGGGCTTTGGGCCAGATCAGAAATGCATACTGTACACCCTCACCACCACATATGCTAGAAATGTACAACATGAAACCAGCTTGACTTAACTGCCTGCTATTGAGAATTTGCAGAGCAAACATGCAGACTAACATACAGGGCAACACTTACAGCTCAGTGTTGTTGTTGTTGTTGTTGTATTGTAGCTACTACTACCACTGTGTTGGGGGTCTTTTCCCAAGGTTAGCCTGCTAGATGTCTGGGTGTTTTACATATAATATGGCCTCTGCCGCTAACACTAGCTAACCTAGCTGTCAAATGCAGGCTGAGTGAACAAGTAAGCTAGCGGCAGCATGACTTTATAAGCTAATCTAAGCTAAATGTTGATAGCATTACAGCTCTACCAACTCAAACCTGATCTACGATGCGCCTATAGGATTGATCTGACTAAAGTTATACTCTGAGTGGCCCTGTTACAATATAACTACAGCTGTGTGCCTCCACTGTAGATGCATTTATGATAAAGATGTCAACATCTTGACACAATCACATCAGCTAAGAAGCGTCTATGAAGTGTTAGTTAGTTGGTTGAGAGAATCAAAACAAGCTCAGTGGTCACCAGAGAGCAGCAACGTTACCATCAACATTTATCTCATTATATGATCCACAATGGACTGAATTAGCTGTGAATCACTCTCAGTATAGTCCAGGTTGCTGTAATGGCCCTCTCTCTCTGTGTGTGTGACCCTACAATGAGAATAAGACACCAGCACATCCACTAGTTAAAGAGGGGACACTGACAGTTTCAACACCAGAGCTAACTTTGAGCTAGCTAGCAAGCTAAACTTATACAATGTGAAACCAAAGGGCCGACAGAGTGTCTGCTGGTAAATAACCTCTCTACTCAAGTAAATGTCTCAACATATAAACATATAAACACGGACTCACCTAAAAGAGTGACGGTAGAGGAGCAGGATCAGTGGTAAAGCTCTGCTGAAGCTCTGTCAGTGGTAATAGTGTGATGGAGATGGAGACACACGCTTGTAGGAATGGCGCGTTCAACACAGCAGCAGGTCGCGCGCTGATGACGTATGAGGCTCGGTCATGAATGAATAGAGCCAGCTGCAGCTGTTCTGTTGCTCTTTTTACTGATGCTTCTCCCATTTTTCCTTGTTAAAAAAATAAAATATGTATATATTATTACAGTGGATCAGTGATAAGAAACCCTCTGTTCAAGACTGGCGTAAAGTCATATTTGAGATGGTCCCTTTGGAATATCTCACAAATATTCTACATGCCAAAGTAGATCAGTTTCACAATATCTGGCAGCCCTATCTGAATTATATTGGACCTGATCTCTCCTCCATTATCTCACAAGGAGTCTCTTGAACATGAACTCATATATCCCTCCCTACTCTGTTGCTCTTACTGATGCTTCTCCCATTTTTTACTTGTTAAAAGGGTTTTTTTCTGGGGGGGAGTTCTAAGATAATTTCTTCTACGAGATTTGTGCATCAGAGATGCTTATTGATACATTATACCTTATACCTTATACCTCTCTAGGGAAGAGGGGGGGAGGGACAAAGGAGGACGGTCTGCAGGACAGATAATAATGCACACAGTGCACTTTCATAGACTAAGCTACTGGAGTTACCCTACACTATACTCATTTTTAACAGTCTCTTCCGCACTATATTCACTTTTTTAATAGTCGTGTATCACAGTTGCTACCCTGCGCTATATTCAGTTTTAATAGTTTTCTTCATCTCCTTGTATTTATATATATCTGGTATATTATTTGTATTTTTTTTTGTACTTTGCACTACTAACTTTTTTACCGCCTTTTTATTAACATGTTTTGCACTATGGAACTGTGATGCTGGAAACTTGAATTTCCCTCGGGATCAATAAAGTTACTATCCATCTATCTATCTATCTATCTTATTGCTCCTCCTCATCCTCCATGTTCACCTCCAACTGGTGCTCTTCTTTATAAGCTCAATAAATTCCACCAATCTCTGCATTTATCAGATCAGTCATTTGAGTCAACAATAATTAGCATAAAACAGATTCCTTAATGTTTGATATATTTTTGTAATTTTGAACGCTCTTTTCTCATTTACTATCATTTTTATTGCACTGTGCCAGCAGTTATTTGTTCGTATTAGTTTCAATGAGAAAATGTGGTATGGAAAATTGTACAGATGCTGATCAACCTTCAGCTTTTACATTTAGACTTCCCCTTGCCCACTCAGGCTTATTCATGCATTTGGTATTCATAAATGTGAACTCACTGTTCAAATATATGGTTGTGTTTGAACATGCAGACAAACTTGACAGCTGATTTAACTTCCAGCAACACTAAAAGCTCAACAATGACCTGTTTTGGCCAAGTATGTGTACACATACAAGGACTGGATTTGATTTGAATTTCTTTTGTATTCCTCTCAATGTACACAGTAATAGATATAACAGCCAGGAAGAACAACAAAGCAGGACAATTAAAGGTATATTTAAAGTTATCATGAAATATGTGACACCTACTGCTTTTTTGTAAAACCGTAATTCCCAACTATTTTATGTGAAATCTAATAATAACTTTATGTTTTGGGAAAGGAGGTTGCACTTCAACAATGGGATTCACGGTGGAGTGTTAAATCCAAAGTCCAATAAGCATAAAAATGTAATAGGGTAGCACATCCCAGATTTCAAAATCAAGGAGGACAAAATACTAACATTTCACTTGTTTAATTGGCTCACAATACAATAGACATACATACGCTTACGTGTTTCGGCACGGAGCCTTCTTCAGAGCGTGTGAAGTATACAAATTCAGTTCAGTAATATACACAATGGCAGAGTTAACACACAGCTGAGAGTTGGATCCAATTATTTGGGAACCAATCACTTCTCTTATCACATGGCTCTAGATACAGGGACCAATCACAGGCATATAGCCTATAGCTAAATCTGATCCAAACCCCATTACATACAATGTTGAGCTCCACAAAACACTGTTAGTGGCTAGTCTTACGGATGATCCTGTATCACCAAATGGTCCGTGGACACCTTCGTAGTCTGTAGTTTGCAAAAGACTACTAACAGTCCTAACAGGGAATATTCACTTCTTACGAGAGCTGGAAGAACCTGTTTAGCTCTGGTGAAAAGAGCTATAACATTTCTTCACTAACCACACATTTATTTTGGCTCTCTCCACCAAAGTACAAAGTGCAAATCTTCAGCACACAGGCAGGTTAAGGCAGGAGATAAATTCTGAAGATGTGACAAATTAAAGTCATGAACTGCTTTTAAGTGATTAAAAGAAACCAGCTATGCAGACAGGTGACAGCGCCAAGTGATTTTCAGAACACGATTTCCCATGAAAACATTGAAATTGGATTAAAAGTACAGTATTTTCAGGCTACACTAATCATCCTTCTTTTCGATTCCATTGACATTACCCATATGGCTGGAAACTGTTTTTTAACTGGTGTGATGAATTTAGTAGCTTATCAAGTAGTGTGTTATGGAGATGTGTGTGCATAGGAAAAATGTTCTGTGTAACCTCATCCAGACACAGCAGTGACCAGAAAAGATGTGGTCCTCTGATTAAGATGGATTAGTTTGTACTAAAGCTTTCGATCAGACACCGCTTATGAATAGTCAAAAAGTCAAAAATTTGAAATTTGCCTCAAAGGGCTTTTTTGAAAGGAAAACAAAAAAAAAAAAAATGTTTTATCGGCAGCCTGCAACTTTCCATACAACATTTCATCAGTTTTGAGGGAAATGTACATGTACTATTTTTGTGTGTGTCTGCAAGTCAGAGGTAGAGTGAGAGTCTGTGGGTGTGGGTGTGTGTGTGTGATCTTGAAATGGGAGTGTCCTGTGGCAGGGTTATATTCTCTTCTCTTTCTGTCTTGCTTTTTACAAGTGAATCACTGAACTAAAAACCTTCTCTCAGAGCAGACCCAAACACAGAGAGGCTTAAAACCAGGGTTGTTGTTGTTTTTGTTGTTGTTGTTGTTGTTGTTGTTGTGCCGGACAAGCAATGGATTTAATGGAAATGTGTTTCATCGCTCTTGGTGCTGCAGTTATTGTCTGCTGTGGAGTGAAACTGCTGCTCTTCAGTAAGATGCTTTTTCCAAAAAGGTGGTTTCCACTGTCGAAGTCTTTTTTCACCTCTATGGGAGAGTGGGCAGGTGAGCTGTGTGTGCATGCATGTGTGTGTATGGTGGGTGTATGTGTGTGTGCATGTACTGTAATGTATGTCAGACCTACAGTAGGTCATATTGTGGAAAAATAAATGCTAGGACTTTGATGAACGGGACAATGAGCATCAGGACTATTTAGATGTCAACTAACCACTTAATCTGTTTTGTTAATTTGTGTATTTACATGTGCAATTATTATGGTGGAAGTACAGTACTTTGCATGAAAGTGCACGGTCAAAATGTGCCTACGCATGCAAAAAGAAATCTGGCTGTAAATCTCTAAAAAAAAAAGAAAAGTTCAGTTCTAGACTTGTTTCAGCTTTTCACTGTTACACAAGATTACACTTGTGTGGCAAGTGGCAAGTTCTGACTTTCCCTTAGTGTTCACGTAGCGCACCTATGGATTAGCTGCTTACAGCTGCGATCTCATCAATGTTATTCATCTACAAAACATAATGATGGTCCAAAATGTTCACTGCCAATGTGGTTATAGTTAAATAATGGTAATTGTATGGCAATGGAGGCAAATTGGTTTCACTTGTGTCAAGAAAACCAAGAACAATCCCAGAAGACAATACTAACAAGAGTATAAACTGTCCTGCTTTATTAGATTATTTTGCAATGAAGTGCCTTGTTGACAGAGGAGATTAAGGATGATGGAAAGTACTTACTACTTTTTCCAGCTGGTGCAGGGAATCAAACTTGTAAGCATTCTATTACTGTAACTCGAGGACAGTGTCAGTGCATTCTAATCAGACCGAAACATTCCTCAGCAGCCTCATCGAATTACAAGATTTTCTTTGGCATCTTCTGAAGAGGTTATTCAGTCTCCCACAGTGCTTAAAGAAAACCTAATAAAAAGACACAGAATACAGGGCTGATCTCTCCTTTCTTTCTAAAGCCCACTTTCATTCCATTGCAGCACAGAGGAAACAGTCATCAGAACAGTATGTCCTGGGCTGTAGAAACCCTGTCCCTCTGTATAAATCCTAGACCACATTAGCATGACTTTGTGCCTCCTGCATGGTTGAATCTTTTGAATTTCAAGTGGTCAAAGGTGGATTGTGTGGTGCATGGGTCAACTGAGGACAGCATACAGTATATATACGAAATAAATGTTTATTTTGAGTGTGTCTTTGCCTTTGGTTATTTTATCTCCTGTAGAAACGGTTGCCACTGCTTGAGTGACGTTATCTATAAGGTCAGGAGCAGTGGGGGACTCAGGCTGTCTGAGGGTCAGGGGTGAAAAAATAAAAAGGCCACCAGCTGCATGTGGTGGTGAGGCACCAGAAAGTTTTCTAGCATGTACTGTAGCCTAATGTTTTGTTCATATTACGAGCAACAAAAGCAACAGAACAACCAAGCGTGGCGAGTGACATTGTCCACTCGAGCGCTCGTTGACGTACTGTGTCGTTGATGGCATTGGGAACTGCCTAACGGCATGTTTTTTAGACAGAACGGAACAGGGTGAAACAAAGACATATGATAGGTTGCCGCTTCACCGCGTAATTGGAGAACTGAAAAAAGTTGAGACCAGCTCTATTTGTAGCGCGTCACCCCCGTCACGCAGCAACATGTGTCGGGCATCCGTGTACATGTCACCAACTTGCACAGCCTGTTGCTGTACCGCTCGTAGTGTGATCACAGCATTATATGGCACTGCATCATGTTTTCTCAACTGGAAGGGCACCCCAGAGTGCATTTTTATTGAGTTTTTCTTTTTCTTTTTTTGGACATGGGAGGCAATTGTGTTAAAGCTTCAGTAGTCAGAATGTTTTTGGCATCATTGGACAAAAATTTCATAATAACCTTTCAGCAAATTGTAATTTAAGTGCTCTGAGAGATAACTAGACTTCTGCACCTCCTCCTGGCTCTGTTTTCAGGCCTTAAAAAATCTGACTTTGGCCAATTACAGGTCATTTTCATTGGCTGTGTTTCGGCTGGTGGGTGGTGCTTAATATTTCTTCAACAGATCTCAACATGGCTGCCGGGTCATAAACTTTCTCATTTTACAGCTAAACAGTACACTACAAGATGATTCTGAAAACATTTTAGGAGAGAAATAGGCATTACAGGAACAGAATATTGATTCATCTTTGATCAGTGCTGCCTAGTTTGACCGTTTGGTTGGAGTTTGCGAGTGATTGACAGCCAGCTCTCATAGACGGCAGCTGGACAGCAGACTCCAGATCAGCTCTGACTGCTTGTTTTCCTCCGGTCTGTGAAATCCTGCAGATGCCATTAGGAGCACCAGAGGACACAGAGGAACATGATTTTTTTCAGATTACCTGTTTCATGCACTACTGTCAGGATATAGTGGCCGTTTTATAAAAATAACTTTTTGAAATTATATTTGCTCCATTTCTACCTACTGCAGCTTTAATTTATTCCAAAATCCCAGTCCTGGAAAACCAGGCTTTGTTTAATATTGATGCCCAATACCTAATGCCTGAAAATGAGTGAGGAAATGAGCCTGTTATCTCTGTGGTCTGGGTCAGGAGGAGATGGCAGAGCCGTGAACACTCGGAAACAAGCCGTTCCTGTTTGTTCTCGGAAACCTCTTTATCAGAACTGGGGAACATGCTGTATTAGTACAGTGTGTTAGAGCAGGACGGGTCAGATATATAGTGTAAATAAATACAAACACCAACACAATCCTGAGATTTGTCTGACAGCAGGGGAAAAGAGATGGTGTAGCTCTGAGTCACAGAGCCCCTGGTGTTAAGAATGGAAACTGCAGAAGAATATGACACTAATCCCTGCATCCCTGTTTCAGTGGTGACTGGTGCTTCAGAGGGAATAGGAAGAGCATATGCATTTGCGGTAAGTTATTGTTTAAATAGCACTCCTTGTGTTAGATAAAGATTTTTAAAAACTGCTATACATGATGCCTTTTTATGTGTAGCATTTTTTTTTTAACTTATTTTTATTCTCAGACCTGGGCAACAAAGACTGTACTGTTTCTTTCCTGCCCAGCTCATTGTGCACATTAAAATATGTATACTTTTTATTTGATGCACATCTGCTAATTCTTGATTGCAATTTGTAATTTTTTTTATTTCTCCTACCGCCCACCGCTGCACTATTGCTTCCCTCAGCTGGCTGAGCATGGAATGAACGTGGTAATCATGAGTAGAACTAAAGTAATACTGGACCAGGTGGCCAAGGACATAGGTACAAACTTGCTTTCTGTCTACTTTTAAAACCTGAATTACATCCACACATATGCTGTTTTTCATATTGTTAACATTTTAATTTTTCTTAGGTGACACCACAGGGCAGAGGGTGAAAGTGATGGTAACAGACTTCACCAAGGACAACATCTTCAGTGAAATTGAGGTTCAGCTCAGGGACCTCAACATTGGGGTTTTAGGTTGGACTTCTTTCATAATTCCATGTAATGATTGAAACATTAATTGCTTCCACAGACACCAAAAAACAGAAAAAGGTCATTATTTCAGATAGTGATATTGATTTTCTTCCCCCCTTTTGAAACTGGATTTTTTTTCCTATTCCAGTCAATAATGTAGGCATGCTGCCCAGCTTCATCCCCTGCAAATTCCTTGAGTCTGCAGATCTGGACCAGGTCAGTGGTGCCTCAGTAGTTTTATTAGGTGCCCTGTGGAGTTCTCGTGTACTGTAAACAAACAAAATGTATGTTTACAGTCAGTGTTGCTCACCCAAATGCATAGCGTGTCTCCTTGAGCTCTAACAGATGTGTTGAATGAATGAATCTTCCCCATAAAACATTTTAAAGTATTTTCCAAATGCTCTACTTCCCTTTGCATTACCGATAAATTACTTTTAGTGGCAATAAGTTTCACATCATCTACTCAGCCAAGTGTTGATCCTCACCAAACATTTCCCTCAACTTTTTAGGAAGTTAAAGCTTCAGTAGGCAACATTTCTTTGGCATCATTGGGCAAAAATTCCATAATAACCTTTCAGCATATTGTAATTCAAGTGTTCTGAGAGATAACTAGACTTCTGCTCCTCCTCATGGCTCTGTTTTCAGGCTTTAAAAAATCTAGCCCGTGACGGGAGACTTTGGCCAATCACAGGTCATTTCAGAGAGAGAGCGTTCCTATTGGCTGTGCTCCGGCTGGTGGGCGGTGCTTGGTAATTCCTCAACTGATCTCAACATGGCTGCCGGGTCACAAACTTTCTCATTTTACAGCTAAACAGTACACTACAAGATGTTTCTGAAAACATTTGAAGTGAGAAATAGACATTACAGGAACAGAATATTGATTCATATCTGATCAGCGCTGACTAGTTTGACCGTTTTCATGAGTGATTGACAGCTGGCTCTCATAGAGACGGCAGCTGGACGGCAGACTCCAGATCAGCTCTGACTGGTTACCGGTCTGTGAAATCATGCAGATGCGCACCGAAGGACACCGGAGGACACAGAGGCACATGCTTTTTTTCAGATTACCTGTCTCATTCACTATCGTCAGGATATAGTGACCGTTTTATAAAAATAACTTTTTGAAATCATATTTGCTCCATTTCTACCCACTGCAGCTTTAAGGAACCCTATTTTTTTTTTAAAATATCTTAACTGTATCCACCCCTTGATATTTCTTTCCCTTGATTATAATTACATATGTCTTACACATGTTTATTTATGCTTTCAGACAATTACAAAGGTGATAAACTGCAATGTGAAAACTATGGCCAAGGTAAGAGTGTGTACTTTACTTTTTTTTCTCAAACAAATTAACAATTTCAAAACAGTTCTTGGACAGTCTTAGTGGATCAAAATCACTTTATTAACAACGTTTCGGTCCTCTGACTTTTATCGAGACAACAATATCAAAAAGACAAAAGTTCACATAGTTTTTATCTATGTGAACTTTGCCTGATGAACGTCTGAGGACCGAAACAAGTACAAGTGATGGACCATGAGTGTGATTTCTTCCCGAACAAATGAAATCTGTCAAAATCTGGTTTCCTATTCTTTTTTTCTCCAGATGTGCAAAATAATCCTTCCAGGCATGGAGAACAGGTTTCCATGTTTTCTTCAGTAGATGTAATGTGTAATATGATAAAATTCTAACATGCTGATCAACATTGAATTTCTGGCCACAAATGTAAGACCGCACTTGTTTTTTGTTTCTACAGGGGAAAAGGGGTGATTGTGAATGTTTCATCTGGAGTTGCCTCTATTCCATTCCCCCTGTACACCCTGTATGCTGCCTCTAAGGTAAGTACAGCATCATCAGTACACCTCCAGTTTCTCTAAATCATGTATGATCACTCATGCTCCTTCCTATAGGTGTTTGTTGAACGATTTTCTCAAGGACTTCACGCTGAATACAAAGATAAAGGGATTATTATACAGGTACTTTGATTCTTATCCACAGAGACTTTATCTCCGGGTATTTTAGGGGATGAGTTGTTATTAACTTTGAAGTGTTTTAGTCACAACTTTCTCTTTCTGTCTATTCTTCCCTTTTTCTAAGACGGTGGCTCCATTTGGGGTCTCCACTCGAATGGCAGATTACCAACCAACCAACATGGTGACTTTGTCACCAGAGGACTTTGTAAAAAGCTCCCTGCAGTACCTCCGAGCTGGAGACAAAACACATGGCAGCGTCTGTCACATAGTTCTGGTAAGACTTACTGGCACGACCATCTGATAACGACAAATAATGCCAAGTAACGTGGCAAGAGACTGATTTGGCGCTGTGATTGTGTGTGTGTGTGTGTGTGTGTGTGTGTGTGTGTGTGTGTGTGTGTGTGTGTGTGTGTATACAGAGCTGGTTACTGCAGTCTATTCCTCTCAAGGTCCTCTATGCGGAGCCCATGCTGTGCAGTTTACAAGACTATGTCAAGACGAAAGTAGCACAGAAGATACCCATCTCTGCTTCAAGTGCAACTTTTGAAAATGGAAAAAATAAATAACCAGGAACAGCAACGTCAACACTTTTGGCTTGAATATTTCACACTGTAAATCAAATTATAATTATGGAACTGGTGTTGTCATTTAAACATAGTGGTGACTGTTGTAACTTGTGAAAATAAAGTATTATTATTACTATTATTATTAGTTACTGTACAGTAGTACTTTTTGTTTGTATATTTTAAATGTATATTTATATATTATTAATGGTATTATTTTCCTCCGTTCCTAATGTTTGTTCTTAATTGATGTATCTCTGCTTTATTCCAAATATACATAGTCTACTCTTACAATAGAGAAGCATACACTCGGTGTCCACTGTATTAAGTACACCTGTACAATCTTATACAGTTCAATACAACTGTGCTGCTATGAAGTCTACTTTTATGATACCCATAATGTTCTGTTTTCAGCGTTAACTAAATTATGCAGTATTTTTTAAAGGTTCTCTATGTGACATCCAGAGCATTAATATAGCAGCAAACAACGATTCGCTATGTAAAGATATAGAGGAGCAATGTCTACCTGAGCAGAGAATGAAGTTGCTCTCCTTCTCTGTGTGCCCTATAGTGCATGTTAGTTCATGTGAGCATGCCCCACTGGCTAACTCAAAGCCGCTGCTTTGCACTGCTCTCATACGGCGCTTACAGCTGATAATGCCATCCCAATCGACAGCACCATCGCGGAAGCGTAGCACCTGCCCTCCGGTTCTCCCCCGGTAAACACTGTTAGCTCTTTCAGCACTGTTGCCATTGTTAGCACTGTTAGCCACAAGTCGCCGGCTCAGCCATCGCCATGTTGAGAGCTATGTGGAGTCAATAGAAATGCAATCTTGCATTTAGCACCTTTAATAGTGAGGTCATAGTTAGTGGTGGTGTTGCACTGGACTGTCAGTTATATTGAAATGTGTTTCTGATATTCTGTCTCCCTCCTGTTTAACAATAGGGAGGACAAAAACAATAGAAACATATCTCAATGTTATGTAGTGCGGTGGAACACCACCTTTAACTATGACCTCAGCAAGAAACATGTAATTGGTTAACAAAAGCTGAACACAATGAGCTTCATATTGGTAGAATTTAGGACAGAGCTGTCGTTTTGAATTGGAATAGATTGTACAAGTGTACCTAATAAAGTGGCCACTAGGTTTGTGTGTATGCCCAGTTCCTCATAGACATACATCTTGTAGAGAAATATGAGTGATAATGAGTCTGGCGTTTATCTGATGAAATGAAGGAACCGTCCTGTTCTGTTATTCACCCTCCCACACACACACCATGTTGTAAGACACACACACACACACACACACACACAAACGCATACCTGTAACTTTCATTAGCATCCTTCGTTCCCCTCTGAGACGGAGGAAACATTTGATCAGATGAGTATACCACCAGACGACTTTGCCGTGGTGTCAGTCACCATTCTGATATCCACAAAACCAGTTGGGGTGCGGAAGAGAACTAATGAGCTTCTACCTGGTTCCTGAGAAATGAGAATACACCAGAGACGTGGGTTTGATGGCCTGCTGCTGCTGCAGGATGATGTACAGTGTTTGAAGCATGCACAAACATCTGTGCATGTACATGTGCAGAAGCAGACACACACACACAACCGTTTGAATTAGTATGTGCTACCGAGACGTCTGACCTGAAAGACTCACTAATCATTGGGTGACTGGCTGTTTAGACAGCTGTGATGAATGATCCTCCCCATGAGAGATAGAGCAGGGAAAAGGAAAAGTGGCTAGAGAGAGAGAGAGAGAGAGAGATGGAGAGGGGAGGTCAGAGTGACCCTGAGTTTAGATAATCCATGCTTGGCCTGTCCGTTTGAAAAAGGCAAAGATTAACTTGTCTTCTTTATTCATCCCATATGATGTTTATTGAGGCAAGTACAGCACTTTTACAACAACAAAACCAAAAGATAAGAATGACAGACAAGAAATTAATTAACAAACCATTTAGATCTTAAAAGATCATCAAATAAAAGAATCTTGTAATGTTGTAGGTCGTAAAAAGTGTTTTTGATTTTACTAGCAAAGGCCCACAGTAATTAAAATAGGCCTTTAATTTATGGGTGTTTGTATAATGTAATTGTGAACTATTATAGTGAACCTGCCTTAGGGTAACTAATGCATTTTAGTCTTTGGGTTACTTTGAATATCTCTGATGTATTTGTTTCATTAACAGCCAACTGCTATCAGGTCATTAAATGGGCGTTATCAGTGTTTATAAGCCTCATAGATGTGGGTCAGAAGGGCCCTGCTACACGATTAGTAGGTTTTATCATCAATTTACATGGGCGATCACCAAAAGAAGGAATAAAAGAAGACGACAGAGACCTCTAGTGACTGTAGTAATTATTTTAGGAGCAGAAGCAGAAATCAAGCACTGTAGCATAGACAGCATGAAACTCCATATGAGGTGGAGGTCGGGGGCTAGACTTAACTAAGTGGTTTTGTTGCCTAAACCTAAACAAGCTGTTTTGTTTGTGCTCAAAACGTAACGTTTCATTCAGTTTTATAATGTATTAGAATGTGTAGCTTTTAAGTTTCATTTCACCTTTACAACGTAGTAGGCGTAGCAGGCCCCTCCTGACAGACATCTATGAGGCTTATAAAGACTGCTAACGCACATTTAATGAACTGATAGCAGTCGAATCGGGTGGCATTTTATGTTGCTAGGTATTGATATGTATAAATTGTCAATCTTTGAATGTAATCTTTGTGTGTGTGTACAGAATATATATATTAAAAAATAATGAAAGTATATCTGTAATTGTTCAATTTCTTAACATTCAGTTTAGATAATAGTAAGATAAGATATACTTTTAATGTCCCCATAAGAAAAGTTGTCATGGACTCCATCCTGTAGTTCCACAGAAGATAAAATCACACATGCTACATAGTAGAACAACCAAACAATACATAGATTCATAACAACTGGGGCTGTCAGTCAATCAATTAATATATTTAATCACGATCAATCGCATGGTTATCCATAGTTTATTGCGATTAATTGCAAATTAATCACATATTTTTTATCCGTTCAAACTGTGCCTTACGTTACTCTTATCAACACGGGAGTGGGCAAATATGCTGCTTTATGCAAATGTGTTTATATATTTATTATTGGAAATTAACAACACAAAATAATGACAAATATTGTCCAGAAACCCTCACAGGTACAGCATTTAGCATAAAAAATATATGCTTGAATCATAACATGGCAAACTGCAGCCCAACAGGCAACAACAGCTGTCAGTGTGTCAGTGTGCTGACTTGACTATGACTTGCCCCAAACTGCATGTGATTATCATAAAGTGGGCATGTCTGTAAAGGGGAGACTCGTAGGTACCCATAGAACCCATTTTCATTCACATATCTTGAGGTCAGAGGTCAAGGGACCCCTTTGAAAATGAACATGACAGTTTTTCTTCGCCAAATTTTAGCGCAAGTTTGGAGCGTTATTTTGCTTCCTTTGCGACAAGCTAGTATGACATGATTGGTAACAATGGATTCCTTAGGTTTTGTAGTTTCATCTTCTAGCTAGAAGCCATAATCTAGCTTGAAAACTGAGCCTGCTACAACCTAAAATTGCAAAAAGGATTTGCTGAAAGTGACCCTTGACTAAACTATTTGTGTATCACTGAAGCGTCATGTTTGAGCCCACACAACACATGACATCCTTTATCTCCAAGCCTTCACAAGTTATATATGACGAATTCTAAAAAACAAGGCTTATATGATATATCAAAATATATTCAACCATTTAAAACACATTCACATTCATAATTTGTCCATTGTGTAGTTTCTTATGAGAAATTCCTGTGATCATGTAACATTCAATAAAGCCACTAGAGGGCACCAGATATAAAGGTTTCATAGTGCCTCCTGGTTACTGTAACACACACACACACACACATACACACAAACACATTATTTAAACTGATGAAGGGTCAGATTATTTATGATCGATGATCTAAGCCTGTGTCCTATTAAAAACAGTCCCTGCCCTTCAGTAAGTGAAGAGACTGAATGATCAAGCCTCACATATTGGAAATATTCCTGTAGAGCAGATGAGATGTCTGTTGTTACCAATTATGTCACACTGAACCAACTGTTGTTACTTTCAGGAGAAATATGAATGCATGTATTTTCCAAGTAACTAAAGTTGCTTAAAGGAACAGTGTGTAACAATTAGGAGGATCTAAAGGGCATAAATGGAATATAATATTAATAAGAATGTTGTCTGTATGGATAATGTACAGCGATAATGTACGCGATGCCCTGAAGGGGTTTCTTTCATAACAATGACCTGCTAGCTGTACATTATCCCGCTTGTTACGCTGCTACTTACTTAAGAAATCAATAATTTTACACAAAAAACGGTCCGCCAGAGTCTGACATCAGAACTGCGCCCATAGCAACGGTCTGTTATACATAGCAACGGTCTGCTATAAAGAAATAACAGACTGCAGAACTGCATGATTGACCAATCAGAATCGAGCATTCAACAAAGCCATTTAATAATTAGTGTATAATCACCTGGAAATTACAATCTTATTTTTGTTACCTTAGAATGAGCCCTTCATATCTACATACAGAGTGGGTCCTCTTCACGGAGTCCGCCATGTTTCTACACTAGCCCAGAATAGACAAACCAAACAATGGCTCTAAATATGACCATTCGTGTTTTCGTACATGCTTGTGCACCTGGGAGAAGTTCAGTTGGTTGCAATCTGCAACCTCGCCGCTAGATGCCACCAGATCCTACACACTGCACCTTTAAAAGAAGTCATATTAATTAGCAAAAAAAAAAAAGAAAAGAAAGAAAAAAAGTAGTTAGTAATGCAATACAAAATTAAACCAGCAACATTTTTAAACTTTTTAAACTACCAGTTTGATTTAATATAAAACACTACTCTCCACCACTGGGGAATTTCCAAGAGGTGTTTATCTGTAATGTTCCTATAGTTGCACCTCCTTCAAAGCCGCAGTCTGAGCAGTGTAAAAATCAAAAGTTGTTTACCCCGGATGCTCCAGAGCAGGGACTTTCCTCACCTGAGGTGATCTGCAATTTAGTGGCGCTAACACATTATGACACCTTTTAATTTACCATTTTCAAAGCCCTTCTAACATCAAATGAAAGAGTTGATACGTCAATATTACTACTTTCATAATAGCAGGTTATAGGCAGCCAACATAGTTCTCTTCCATTACAGAGCATCAATGTGGGAGAGCTTCTTCTCTTCTGCACTCGCAGTCAGAATAATGGTTTTACCATCAATGGGATCATATTTGAGCACAAAAGTCAAACTGGCTTCAACATGTCTAACGCCTCCAGCAGATGAGAGATTCATTAAGAAATGGGTCAAAGGAATGTCATCGTCCTTATGTGGGTGGTCAAGGTTCCGAGGACGGTCTACTACATGCAGATTGTGTGTGTTAGAGCGGGGGGGGAAAGAAAAGGAGAGGTGCTGCCTGCCTTTGAGGATGCTCCCTGTGGGACTCCTCTCTCCTCCCTGGACACTGCTTGCTTGTTGTTTTAGTAAACAGAAGGGTCCAGAGATGATCCAAGACAAGCACACAGCCACCGCAGCCCACCCAGGAGCCAAGGTCAGGACCACTAACCTTCACTCAAACCCGCCTCACGAATCATTTTCCAGGTTGACCCAGGACTGGAACTCATTCACCTTAAAAAAAATCCAAATCCAACTAATTGTTGAATCAAGAAACACGCAATAATGCCGAACTCCCAATAAAAATATCGAGAGCGAATTATCGGAAAGCTATAAATCATCAATAGCTAATTCCATATTTCCCTTCAAGTGGCTTTCTCTCTGAACGTTTTCCATCTCCTGGATGTGCTGTGCTTGTCAGAGTGACACACCAGTATAAATATTTGAATATTTATACAAGCCGAAATATTTCTGTGACATAATTACCACCTTGTCTCTCAAAACTTTGCTGAGCCGAGGCACACGGAGATTCGCTCTCGCACAGGAGTTTTTCAGGGGTAATTATTTCTCACGGGAGCAATAATACCTACCACATCACTCCCATCCAGGGACGGAGGTCTTTGAAACTCAAGAAGATAATTCCAACCCTTCATCTTCTCCAAAAGAGCGGGGCTGTCAGGGACGAACGGGCTGCACTGTCTGAAAGGGAAAGCAAACAGGACTGAAGGAAGAGAGGGACAGAGGTAGAATGGATAAGAGAAAGGGTAAAAAAAAGGGAAGAGTTTCAGGGAGAGAGATGGATTGAAAAAGGGAAAAGAAAAGGCCAGTGACTTCTCTGACGGCCCAGTGCTCACATATGGCCAGGCTTTGCTTATATAGCCTCACTTCAAGGCGAAGGGCCCTGCAAACATAAACAGTAGAGAGGCTGCAGCTGGAGCAGGGAGGCAGCCGCTTGCTTACCGAGACCTCTCTACACTAAACAATGGATCAAGTGACGCACAGGCCTTTGGCAGTGCAACAGAGACCCGGGCGGCTCAGAAAAGCCTTTCTTCCCTACGTTTATATCTCCGCTCTCTCAATATTTACCCCATGGGAAAACACACAATTTTCCATTCCTTTTGTTCCGAAAGGAGCAAAAGAGGAGACCTCCCTCCATCCCCCGTCTCTATACCACCTTCAAGACACGACAGGTTCAGAGAGGACAAGTGTCTTTTTGTTTGATATAGGACACTCAATTTTCAACAATCTCCGTCTATATTTCCACTCCGTCCTACAGCTATACAGGTGATGTGGAGAATGAAAAAGATTTAAAGCCTTTCCTTCAGCGCAATTCATTGATATTCACACGCACGGCCTATTTCCAGCCGTGTTGAGGAGAAGCAAAACAAAATGAGGATTAGTCTCTCTTACTGTGTGCGTTAGGAACTTAGTATGTGTGCGTGTGGGTGCATCTGTGTTATATCTCTTTTATGGACGGGCACAATGGGGAACGGAAGGGCCCAGGAGCCAGTGAATTAACCCAAATTACAGCTAACAGTTGCCTGGGTAACTGGATAGGAATGAGAGGCAAATGGTGTGTAATTTCTTAATGAAGGGAGGAGGGGGGGTTCTTCTTTTTCACATTTAGAGACCTCCTCGGCCTGTTACCGTAACAACAGGAGGACTCTGTTCCCCCCCCTAATGTAGTTGTTTGCTTGCTGAGTCACCTAAAAAGTTTTTTTTTTTCATAGGCCTTGGATACAAACTGTGTATCCTGTTCCCTCATAAACACATGGTCACTTAAATACAAGTTTTTAATGATACTTAACATTATTACAGTTGCTGCCCCGAGGAGAATCACACACTAATGATGCAGGCCCTGAAAACTCATTTTCTCAGTCAGTTTCTTACTACGAGTGACGGGATCCCACGTGAACATGCAGTTTTCTGCCTAAGTTTTTGACTTCTGTGCGCCAATCAGGAATTAGCAACATTGAACATTAGAATTTGATGACATATGTTCCTGTAATGCCTATTTCTTGCCTCAAATGTTTTCAGAAACCCCTTGTAGTATACTGTTTAGCTGTAAAATGAGAAAGTTTGTAACCCAGCAGCCATGTTGAGATCAAGTTGAGGAAATACCAAGCACCGCCCACCAGCCGGAGCACAGCCAATAGGAACGCTCAATAGGAACGCTCTCTTTGAAATGACCTGTGATTGGCCAAAGTCTTCTGTCACAGGCTAGATTCTTTAAAGCCTGTAAACAGAGCCATGAGGAGGTACAGAAGTCTAGCTTTCTCTCAGAACACTTGAATTACAATATGATTAAAGGTTATTATGGAATTTTTGCCCAATGATGCAAAAAAAATTCTTGCCTACTGAAGCTTTAATTTGAGAAATGCATATACTTCACTGTGTCTTTAAGAAATGATATCTAAATATGTTTTTTTCTTATTTTCTTGTTGCTTATTTAGTCATGGATATTTAATATTAAAGGTGCTTTAATGGCTTTTTTTGCATTAATACAAGAGCTAGTTCTTAATCAGCGACAGTCTGCAGATGTTCTTAACACATTGCAGAGTGAATGGAAGGAAACCTGAGCCAGAGATGACTGGAGGCCCCGGGTCAGCACGGGTCAACACTCATTCACAGCTTTTTACAAATCAAATCAAACCAAGTGTCACAGTCTGGCTTCTGCAAATAAACCTGCATCGCCAGGGCCGGCCCTCTGCCGCTCTGTCTGACTGTCCGGTTTATAACAGACTCACAGACACCCAGGTTATAGCGGCAGGAAATATAAACAGACTTCTCACCCTGCCCTTGACACAAAGTGAGGAGACACTAATGGGAGAACTGGAAAAACACGCCGTCTCTTTGGTGGTATTTCTCATGACTCCTTTCTAGGTATGGCAAGTAGTAGTATGGCCATGTAATAAAACAATCATCAGGCTGACTTGAGATCACTCATGGTGGTTGTATGTCTCACTCCAGACGTTTGACAGCATCCTGCAGTTAGCATTACGGATAAGAGAGCTTTGTTTGCCACTGAGCCATGCTAGCTGGCCTCCATTAGCCTCCAACCACTGTCAGTCTTTCTATTGTCAGTCAAATGCTAAGCCTCTCTGCTATCTCACTTGAACCAGACTATGACCGCAAAAAGACAGATAGGGATCTGCAAATCTCAGTAGTGGCTGTAACAGAAAGAGAAAAGCAGAGAGGGAAGGGTTTGGGATAAGAGAAAGGGCTTTTTATTCTCCTCCGTCTGTGATTTGAACAGGTGTGACAGATGTGTGGCCTCAGCATGTGTGTGCAAAGATAGTCATGATCTACCACCCAGAAGGTCTACACGCACACACACACACACACACACACACACACTATTTACCGAGCTGCATGTTCTGTTGAGGCACGTAGTCTGTTCTCTTGTTTATTGATAGCTATCAGCACTTTCTCATTTCTGCTAAACAAAACACAACGGAGCAGCTCTCTTTGGGGTTCTATTTACTTCAGTGCAACAGCTGAAAGAGGTCAAACACAGCTGTGAGAGGTTCAGCACATGCATGCGCACTCATGCACATACAAACACACACAGTAAGGGCTTACTTTGTTTTCACATTTACAGCTATAAGCTATGAGTTTGATAAGTAAAATTATTTAACTGTTTTGGAGTGGTGCAAATTATTGTGTCAGCAGAGATTGAAACACACTTTAAACCTGCAGCTGGCAGAATGTTTTTGGCATCATTGGGAAAAAATTCCATAATAAACCTTCAGCATATTGTAATTTAAGTGTTCTGAGAGAAAACTAGACTTCTGCACCTCCTCATGGCTCTGTTTTCAGGCTTTAGAAAATCTAGCCCATGATGGAAGACTTTGGCCAATCACAGGTCATTTCAGAGAGAGAGCGTTCCTATTGGCTGTGCTCCGGCTGGTGGGCGGTGCATGGTATTTCCTCAATAGATCTCAACATGGCTGCCGGGTCACAAACTTTCTCATTTTACAGCTAAACGGTACACTACAAGATGTTTCTGAAAACATTTGAAGTGAGAAATAGGCATTACAGGAACAGAATATTGATTCATATTTGATCAGCGCTGCCTAGTTTGACCATTTGGTCGGAGTTCGCGAGTGATTGATTCGTGGCTCTCATAGATGGCAGCTGGACGGCAGACTCCAGATCACCGTTTTATACTTTTTTTTTTATCATATTTGCTCCATTTCTACCCACTGCAGCTTTAACTGAGAAGGTGAGAGGACAGGTGGATGGATGGATGTTCTCCCAGCTCCACTAAAAGTTTTCAACTGCTTATTGTTATTTCACTAATAGCGCAGCAGCTTCCACACTGAGGGGCGTTTGCAGCACAACTGAGATCAGATTACTGTGCAGGGAAACCACACTACACATCTACACAATATGCACACTCGTATGGGGAGTGGGAGGCAGTGAGGTGTTCAGAGTGATGGAGACATAACAGCCATTAGGGAGTTTTAAGTGATATCTCTGCAGGGCCACCGGCAGTCCCCGGGTGGCAGTCATGGTATCCAATAACGATAATGGCTAATGCCTACAGCAGGTTGGGCTTTCTCAGTCATCCACTTAACATCACATCATGTGCAGCAACAGTTTGAGCATTGACACCAACATTTAGTATGCACACAAGAGGCATAAACACTTGTATATAGTTTATTTTACCTATTTTTATTGAACATTGGAGCTGAAACAATTAGTTGATAAGCAGATAATTAATCTGTAATTATTTTGTTAACTGATTAATGGTTTAAATTATTTTTCAAGCAAATATGCCAACTATAGGGCTGCAATTAGCAAATATTTTCATTATCGATCATCGATTAACTGTCGATTATTTCGTGATTAATCGATTAGTTGTTTGGTCGGAAAATGCTGCAAAATAGTCGATCCGTGTTTCCCAAAGCCCAAGATGATGTCATTAAATGTCATTATTTTGTCCACAACTCAAAGATATTCTGTTTACTGTCATAGAGGAGTATAGAAACCAGAACACATTTAAGAAGCAGGAATCAGAGAATTTTGAGTGATTTTTCTTAAAAAAATTACTCAAACTGATTAATCTATTATCAAAATAGTTGGCGATTAATTTAATATTTGACAACTAATTGATCACTTGATTAATTGTTGCAGCTCTAATGTCAAGCATTTGACGTTTCCAGCTTTTCAAATGTGAGAATTTTCCATTTTTCCTTGCCTTAAATTACAAACTGAATGTCTGAATCAGTCTGTCAAACAAAGAAAGCTATTTGAAGAAATCACTTTGGGAACGTGTGATGGACATTTTTCACTGTTCTCTGACCTTTAACAGTCCAACAATTAATCAATAATGAAGATACTCGTTTACAGCCTTAAATGACATATTTACAATTTACCAGTGATTTTTTTTTGGCTCAATTTTCCACTTTTCTTCTTTTTTTTTTTAAAAATAAAACAATAAAACGGGGCAATAACTTCAACAAAATATACATAGGTTTAAATTCCCAGAGTGATTAACACCCTGTTTATTCAAGTAACAGTCAGCATTATGCTTGTAACTCACTAATACAATGAACAATTAATATTTTCAAATAATTAAAGTAGATAAAAAAAGACTAAAAGGTACAAATGATATGACATTTTAAAATAATAAATAAAATCTGTTAAGAAAATCGGA
>CAKAOI010034275.1:0-22784 GCA_916701655.1 Sebastiscus albofasciatus | reverse complement strand
GAGAGAGAGAATTAATTATATATTAGAGAGAGAATTATATATATATATATATATATAATTAATTCTCTCTCTCTGTGGAAAAGAAACCATACTACGAACATTTGCTCCGATTTAATATTGCTGTTTTACAAAGGAATATATATATATATATCTATATATATATATATAGATATATATATATACATTTTTCACATTAGGGGTGGGACATTAGGATAAAAGTAGTTTTGCCATAATGATAACAAAATCTATCCTATACAAAGATATTTACTTACAAAATACTACTTTTCCAATATTAATATATATACTTTTTTCCTTTTAGGGGTGGGATATTAGGATAAAAGTAATTTTGCCATAATAATAACAAAATCTATCCTTAACAAAGATATTTACTAACAATCAATCACATAGTACAAGTTGGATCATCTTATTGTCAAAATGGCTCTTTGGTGATTTACTGACTTAAAATTCTCATACACTGTAGATCACAACATATGGACTCACAATCCTTATTTTATTTTAACATGTTTAACTATTCTATCATTATTTTTACTGCTTATTTGCACCAACAAACCAAAGCAAATTCCTAGTATTTACCTGATACACCTGGCAATAAACATGATTCTGATTCTGATCATTTTCATTATTATTTAACTGTATTTATTGCCTAGCCCTAATAGTAGCTACACCTACTACATAACACACTATAATGTAGTTGTAAGCAGATATAACTGTTTCTTACTGTTTATGTCAACAGCTATAATTCCTCCATTGTCACCCAAAAGTGGCAGCTGATGTATAAACAGATGATGGACGACTTACTGGTAATAATATAAAATATGTCTTCATAGGAGGTCATAATTATTGATAAATATTGCACATTAATAAACACGTATGGATGTCTTTGTAGACTGGGACACATCAGACAAGTAGAAGAGTCACAATATTGAGCCTTTTTCCACAAAAAGGTTTTATTGAGAATGTTTTTCTAGAAGTTTGTTCTGAAATGCATTTATTTTTTACATATTCCAAAGACTTTATTTTACACTTAAGACAAATTCAAAGTTAATCAATGCATGGCCTATGTACAGAAAATCATCTTTTTTTTCAGGTGTGGAAAAGTGATTAATGCAAGTATGCTTAGAGCAAACAATTAAAAAACAGAACAAAAAAAAAAACCTTTGAAAGTGGGAGAGAAAAATGAATGTGACGTGTGAGTTAATACTGCAGTTCCCTGGGAATGCCATACATTAAAACAGCGACAGGTGGACCCCAATGTGAGCTCCACATCCTAGTCTTACCAGACCCTGTTCTAATAACAGCTATAACATGGGGTCACAATCAGGAAAATGACAGTACTGGACTCAGAGTTTGACAGTTCGGCTTCTGTTCCACACCTTCACATAATTGGCAGGTTGACAGAAAAATAAAATAAAGCTGAAAGTAAAAGTATAAACTAAGATAACACCAAGCAGAACATCGAGTGCATGTATGCACACAGCAGGCAGTTGACCTCCGTCATCCCTGTTGAGTATGCCTGCATACTGAAGCGCTCTATTGTCAGTCTGAAAAAAGGACCCAACTCCCGCAGGACTTCATGTCATACACAGAGGAAGCCTTTAAATTAATCTTGGGGAGCTATAATCTCGAGTCAGTTAGAAAAATCTGATGAAGTACAACTGAAATGTTGGTCTTTGTGTTACTTTGGAAGGTACGAGGTGGGAGCGACAAGCTGTGTAGCCCCACCGCCTCGCAAGGTCCCATTTCAGCTGAGATTCCTGAAGATTCCTCAGTCGTCCTGAAAGTGGAGAGCTGACGATGCAGGAGCTTCACAAAGATGTAAAATAAATGCAAAGTTGGTGATCCTAATAAAAGTTGGTAGAAGTTGGGAGGATGTTGTTGTTGTTTCTAGAAGAGCAGAGCCCCCATGCTGCCTACTTCGCTTTGTTCTTTCACAAAGATCTCAAAGTACTGGTATATGATGGTGACGGCCAGTAGGATACCGGTGCCAGAACCAATAGCTCCGAGGAAGTCAGCCATTACTGATAAACCACCGATACACAGTCCACCGAAGGCAGCAGCAGTAGGAATGTACCTGGAACACAAAACAGGGAGATTGAGATGAATAATAAGCATCTCAATATTAAATATTAAGCATGTAATGCGGCTCCGATTGGTTGTTTTCTTCCGGGCTGTGAAATCTTGCAGATGCCATTAGGAGCACCGGAGGACAACGGAGGACAGAGACACATGATTTTTTTCAGATTACCTGTCTCATGCACTACTATCAGGATATAGTGACCGTTTTATAAAAATATGCTCCATCTCTACCCACTGCTGCTTTAAGAACAACTTTATCAAAGAGTTGTGGCTGTGTTTTAGTTAAAAACACATTCATCCTCATAATTATTTTGTATCTACAGTATATTTCACATACAGTGCCTCTTAGCAGGAGGGGAACGCTCACTTTTCTTCTACTACTTGAAAGACTAACCAGCAAAGAAGGCACACTAGACTAGGCGCGTATTTTTAGCGAAGCAGAGCAGAGCAGAGAGCCACTTCTGGGACGCTTCTGAAACACGCTGCAGCACGTCTGCTGGAATCACAAGCATTGTTTAGAGTGGCTGTGATCAGCTCCGGCGGCTGCGTCGCAGCTGCACCCTGTGTCAAACTATCGTCATAAATAGCCCGGTTTTCCAGCTATTCATGCTAGACTCACCACATGGTGTGCAGTGTTTCACTTGATGTTGCCAAAATAAAATTCAGAATCTCAACAAAAGACACTGGTGTCTAAAAGCCGTATTGACAGGAAGGAGTCAGAGGAGAAAATGGCAAAATCAGCGGGGGCAGTGTGGGCATCAAGGCCAGACAGAGGGAACCTGGCAGCCACGACCGCCGGGGAAATTCCTGCCCTGGTCACACTGCCGACGTGGTTACACGTGGCAATAAAGGAAGGTAAGGTGAAATATGATGACAATGTGCTGCTTTGATTATAAGATGGGAGTTATTTTCTTGTCAGTGTCAAAGACATTAGAGAATGTAAATTCATGATGAGGGCTTATAATTATTCTAACTGATAAAGGTTTGTGCGGCTGATGAGGAATGTAAATGAAAAGGTTTTTGATTTTACCTGTTCAGTTCATGGACCATTGAGGTTTCTCTGTGTCCCCTCATCACCATCTGCTGCTCCTTCAGCTGTTTCGCCACCTGGATGAAAGTGAAGAACAGAGCTTTAAAACACAGTCTGTTTGAAATAAACCCCCATAACACCACCTGCCTGAAAGTGGCTACTACTTACATCTTTGGCAGAGGAGCCTGAGACTTCAATCCAGGTCTTGGAGAAGAAGGCACACGATCCGAGCATGAAAACGATGTAGATGACTGCATGGACTGGGTCGTCGAGAACAGAACCAAATGACTCCGGCGGAGAGAGGTAGTAACAGAGTCCACCTACAGGGTAGGCCCGGGCTGGACCACCTGACGTTGCGTCCTACAAAGAATACAAGATTTAAAAAGGGCAGAAAAATGTTCTAGCAGCTGGGGTCATTCTTAGACTGAAGCTCAACAAACTGAACAGAAAGGTGTAATTAAATGTATACTTACAGACCAAGTACCAAGCAGATTAACCAGGAAGTTGCCACTGAAGCGTGTGGAAAGCATCTGTGAGATAACGTACAAGTTGGAGACCAAGGCAGACTGCAGGATGATGGGGATGTTGGAGGTGTAGAAAAGCTTGATGGGGTAGGTGTTGTACTGGCCACGGTAGCGGGCCGACTTGATAGGCAGATCAACCCTGAAGCCCTGTGAGAAAAGCAGAATGTGTGAGCAATTAAAAACTGTTTACATTTTTAAATTTTGAGAAAAGTTGCATGTTAAGAAAGGCCAGAAACTCACCTGAAAGTATATCACTACAGCAAAGACGAATACTGTGGCGATGAGGTTCATGAGGTTGGGCAGGTTCTGTCTGTAGAAGGCCTCTCTCAAAGCGCGTACTTTGTCCGTACGAGTGGCAATCAGATGGAAAAGAGCAATGATTGCTCCCTCAAACTCAGTGCCTAGAACCGGAAAAAGTCACAAGTATGAGACACAGTCCTGCGTAGTGCAGAGGACTTACATTTACTACGAATCAAAATCACATATTCACCGACCACTTTGTGGTTTCTTACCTCTTCCGGTGTTCACAGTGGTGGGGCTGAAGGCCTTCCAGACGATCGTCTCACAGATGTTGGTAGCAATGAAGAGCGAAATCCCTGAGCCAAGTCCGTAGCCCTTTTGGAGCAACTCGTCCAGCAGCAGCACGATCAGTCCAGCCACAAACAACTGTGGAAGAACACAACAGATTCAGTCAGCTGAAAAAGCACAGAAGCACTCATGTGAAAATATTTCCCTTTGGAATGAATTCATATTTCTTTGGAGAGTCTTGGGGCCTGTGTCTATATAGCATTTTTTCTGATCGCAAGAATGTTTTTTCTATTTTCTGAGCGCTCTGAAAATCTCTGAATCTTTCAGAAAAGCGCTGGCCACGTCACCGTCGCTTCTTTTCAGGCAGAACTTTATGAAATGTCAGACAGACATTATCATAACAAAGACAGAAAAGCTCATTTGTGGGTGCAGATCGGCCGGACACTGAATGTTGCTGGTGAGTGTCGTGCTTTTGTCATTATACGCGCTGTAAGTTGTACAGTCAATCTCCTGTTCATGTAGCGTTAAGTTAATTACCATAAGTCAGCACCAAATAGATAACAACAAGCAAAGGTGCGATGCTAGTCCATCACACAATGGTGGTTAGAGTGGTGATATGTTATCAAGAGCGCTTGGAGGGCTTTTTTGATGAAATGCTAAGACTGTTCAAAGGTAATATTACTATGTACAATCTTCACAGACCCATTATACTGTCACAGTTACTAATGAGGAACTTTTTAGTTTTTTGGCGGTCCCCAGAGTCCCTTTGGAAAACCACTCATTTTACTGCAGCAGGGTTTGACTGCCCGTGCCTTCCTGGTTGCGGTTCTCCTGTGCCTCACTTCCCTCCAGCGGGCCCAGAAATACGGCCATGGCCTCCAGCAGCGTGGTGTTGGCTCTGAGCGGGGACCGGCAGGGCAGCAAGGCGGAGCTCTGCTCCTGGCCAGAGTAGGAGCCGCCGCTGCCGGGCGTAGAACTCTCCACCTGCCGCCGGAGCTCCGACTGCAGGCCGCTGCACTGGAGTTCTGAGCTGAAGGAGTTTCTGGTGAACCTGCATGACTTTGTCTGATTTTTGTTCCTTTGTTTATATTATCTCTGATTCGTGCCGCCCGGACGTTTGTTGAAGTATGTTTCTTTTTGTCAAGCTTGTCCAACCTAGTGACGGTGACTAAGGGGGGCGGGACTTAGGATCGATCAATTGGTTATAATAAATTTGAAGAAAATTCCTGTTCTCACCTGAATGATGATGAGCAGACAGATTCCTGCACCCATCTCAGAGGGATCTCCGTACATGCCGGTCATCACATATACGATGGCCTGGCCGATGGTGATGATCATTCCAAACACTGAAAAACATCAACAGGGGTTAGACAATCTATAGAGATAGTTATAAATTCTAACCATATGTCCTCAAATCACCACCTGATGAGAGTTTACTTACATTTCTGAGCTCCATTGAAGAGGGCTCTGTCCTTTGGTGTGTCTCCAACCTCAATGATCTTTGCTCCAGCGAGCAGCTGCATGATCAGGCCTGAGGTGACGATAGGCGAGATACCCAGCTCCATCAGGGTACCTGGAGGGAGATATTCAAGTTAGGATATACCAGCAAGAGAGCAGACACACATTCAATCCGTTATTCTGTTATTGGCTGGACAGATACCTCTGTTTGAGGCCAGAATGACTCTCATCCAGTAGAAGGGATCTGCCGAGTCTGAAGACATGATGCCAAAGAGGGGGATCTGCAGGAAAACAGTGTGAGACAATTAGATTTTTTCAGTTATGCACAAGTTTAAAATTGCTTCTATGAACTTGCAAGTTGTTGAAAATAATGCTTACACTACAAGGCTCACTATAAGCCTTTCATTCACAGTTTGGATAGTTTGACAATTGTCAGGACACACATATTCCTAAATAGACAACATACTTATAATGCGCAGTGCTATGAGTATGCAGGTGCTTAAGTACGCCGTGATTTTTCAATTAATCGACAGATCAATCAGCAGAAAAGTAATCAATTAAAGTTTTTATTGGTTTAAGCGTTTCGAAATAACTGCTGTTATGATTTGATACTATATAAAAATAATTTGAATTTTATTGAATTAATAAGCCTCTTAAAGCTGCGAGCAAACTCTCATTTGACAGCTAAACAGTAGCGTAGCACCCACCCTCGGGTTCCCCTCAGGTTAACACTGTTATCTGTCAGCACTGTTGACGTTGTTTGCACTATTAGTGCTGTCAGCACCTTTAGTTGCTAGACGCCAGCACAGCCATCGCCATGTTGAGGCAATAGAAATGCTTTCAATTTTGTGTTTAGCACCTTTACATTTTTTATTTAAAAGCACCATTAGTTGTGATGGGCAGTTGTCAAATTTCTTGACATTTCTTATACAAAATAATCAAAAACAATTGATAGTATATCAATATCTAATATATATCAGTTATCACTTGTCTAGATTCTACAGAAATATGTGGTTCATTAAGAGGTTATATGGTATTGCAAGTGCAAAATGTTTACTACAGTGTGTTGGATTAAAAAAAAAGAAGCTGCATACTGCAACCAGGTGTACTCAACCTCTACCTTTGATGAAGGTCATTCAAGAAACTGAAGACCAAATTGTCATTAATAAAGTCAGTGAGTGCAAATGATCGTAATGCGCAAGTTTTTGATTTGCACTTTTTTTAAGTATTACAAATCAAATCATATTGATTGCACTTCCAATTAGATTAATTTGTGAACAGCTAAGAAGACAATAATTTATGGTGACACTCACCTGGCAACAAACCAGGAAGATGAAGAGAGTGATGGCAGTCCATAGTACCTTCTCTCTGAACTGGATCTGTTGGACAATCACATTATTAAAAAAAAGGTTTATAACAAGGTGTTTTTTTTATTGCCAAAATGCAAAATGTACTAAAACATACCTTTCGTTCAGGTTTTTGGATCTCTGGCAGCACTGCACAGAAAGGCTTTATCACCTCCAAGAATTTGACTGTAAACAAGAAGAAAACATTATTTTTTTATTTGCACATATATAAAACTGCACAAAATCCAGTCAATGAAAAAAACAAACAAGAAATGTGTCAGGAGAGGTCAAGAAGCCACAGGTTTATATAAAAGGACCTCCAACCAACCCCAGGAGAAGAAAAACTATAACAAAAAAGGAAGAAAGCTCTAAACTAACATTATTTAAAAAAATACAACAAGAAGTACACAAAATGTGCAGAAAAACCTAACCAAACAGTGGAAAACAATCCAATAAAAACAATGAAATACATACAAAACAGTACAGAAGAGAAGAACATATATCTAAACTGATTACTGTGTGTTAATGTGAGTTAACCAGGAGTAGTAGCTGGTCACCAAGGGGACGTGGCAGTGAATGGTGGGCGGACTCAACACTATAACCTCTACTAAACACATTTTAAATGTCAAATAAGACATGTAGTATCTACATATACATCCCTAGACCTTTACACTATCATTACAACGTGTTTCTTATTGTTAATCAGCTGATTTAGCAGCAGCAGAGTGGAGGTAACACCGGTTGGTGTTATGCGTCGTCATCACTAGACTGTCAATGTCTTTGAATGAGTGGCTAGCTGGAGTTAGCTTAGCAACATGTTTCCAGCCGACAAAAAACACTTAAACGCCTCTACAGTCTCACTACAAGCACGAAATACAGTTTATAAACATATTAACTCAGTGTTTAACAGGATACATCGACAATTTATCCACACAAAAGTCTCACAATAGTATAAAAGCAAATGCCAACTAGCTAGCAGCAGCGTGCTAACAGTGCTAGTGCTAATACCGTTAGCTTAGCGTGCCAAGTTGAGCTGAACCTGTGAGACTGTGTTCAGGGAGAAGATACTCAGACTGGAGGTATAATAAGACTCTTATAACTAAAGTCATACTCACTGCCCATGGTGTCCTAGCTGTCCACCTTACGCGTTGCTTCGCTGTATTAATCTGACCAACCTCACTACTGACTGACTGAGCCACCGGGAGGAGGAGGAAGAGGAGGAGGAAGAGGAGGAGGAGGAGGAGAAACTTTAGAGACACGTCACCACTACAGACACGAAGAGCAACCATTTAAAGGACCAGACACGCTTTTATTTTGAAAAGCCAGATGAGAGTATAGTACATGCAGTCAATTTTATTGTATAATAATGATAATAATGATAATAATAATAATAATAACAATGATAATAATAATCATAATAATCATAATAGTAATAATGATAATAGTAATAATAATAATAATAATAAATTATTGTACATTATTATTAATTATTAATATTATTATTATTATTATGTTATATCTTTAACTTGTGTATTTCATTTTTATTTTCATACTTTATTTTTTCCCTTTTTTCGAGGTTGTTTTCATATAAAACCCAGATAAGTGTATAGCACATGCAGTCAATTTTATTGGCTAATAATAATGATAATAATAATAATAAGAAGAAGAAGAATTATGATAATAATAATAATAATAATAATAATAACATTGATAATGATAAAAATAGTAATTATAATAATAGTAATAATAGAGTAATAAAAGAGTATAGCACATGCAGTCAATTTTATTGGCTAATAATAATAATAATAATAATAATAATAAGAAGAAGAAGAAGAAGAAGAAGAAGAATACATTATTGTACATTTGTATTATTATTGGTATTATGTTATATCTTTAACTTGTGTATTTCATTTTTATTTTTCATACTTTATTTTTTCGAGGTTGTTTTCATATATGCAATTTACAGTTTTATTTTGAGAACCCAGATAAGAGTATAGCACATGCAGTCAATTTTATTGGCTAATAATAATAATAATAATAATAATAAGTAGAAGAAGAAGAAGAAGAAGAAGAAGAAGAATACTACATTATTGTACATTTTTATTATTATTGGTATTATGTTATATCTTTAACTTGTGTATTTAATTTTTATTTTTCATACTTAATTTTTTCCGTTTTTTCAAGGTTGTTTTCATATATGCAATTTACAGTTCGTAATTACAATAGTTTATAAACCAATTTTTTAAGTAGTTGAGCTTAGAGACGAACACAATAAGTACACTAGGGAAAACAACTTCAGCATTCAAAATTGAAATAAAATTAAGAAAATAAAAAAATAATAAAACAAATAATATTAATACAAAGAAAATAAAGTAATAATAATAATAATAAATTAAATAAACAAATAAGTTAATAGAAAAAGGGGAGGGGGGTGTATTTCATTTATAAGTTACCTTACATATCTTACAGGTGAAATTTCTATTTCATGTGATCATCTTGTCATTGTTGTTTGTTAATGTATTGACTTTAAGTTGTGTGGAAAAAGGATTTAAACAGTGATATAATGCCATTAATGGAAAATAAGATGGAAATAAAACACTTGATAAAATGAAATAAAAATAGGATAAAAAATAAGATGAAATACCATGCAGAACATAAGATAGAAAATAAAACCCACCACATAATAATAATAATAATAATGATACATTCTTATACATTATTATCATTATTATTGATGTTATGTTTATATCTTCAACTTATGTATTATTTTATAAGTTACCTTAAATATCTTACATGTGAAATTTCTATTTCATGTCATCACCTTGTCATTTTTGTCAGTTTGTTAATGTGTTGACTTTAAGTTGTGTGGAAGATTTATACAGTGATATAATGCCATGATTAATGGAAAATAAAACACTTGATAAAAAGAAATAAAATAAAATAAAATAAAAAGATGAAATACAATGCATAACATACGATGGAGAATAAAACCTACTGAATAATAATAATATCAATAATAATATCTTCTTATATACAGTATATGGTTGTAATATTTCCGTATGCCATTATTATTATTATTATTATTATTATTATTATTATTGTGATAATAATAATTATTAATTGTGATTATTATTGTGATAATAATAATAATTAATATTATTATGAGCACTTTTACTTTTGATACTTTGAGTTTATTTAGCTGATAATAGGCTACTTGTTTACTTTCACTCAAATGCAGTACCTGAATAAGATTTTTTTTGCACAGTATTCCTACTTTTGCTTCCAGTAATGGAACATGTGACGACTCCTTTCTCCACTGTTGACAGAAATATGTTTAAAGGGAAAGAAACAGCTGTATGTTTCCACGTAGTAACTCTCCCTTTAAGAAGCTACACTTTTGGCCTCAGGCAGCAAATCTACTGTGACCAGCAGACATTTACTATTCCACTGTTCCTCCCTGCATGAACACATGCAAGTCTCCACCAGAGAGCAGCAGTTGGCTGAAAATGATCTATGATCCAGTCCAGGAAAAGCAGGCTGGTGAAGACAGTCTGAGACAGTTTGCTTCTCTCAAACCAGCCTGACTGTCAACAAAGTCAGAGCCACACACACGCATGAAGCATTTGACAGAATAACAGGAACACTTCACTGTAACACTTTGCTGTAAATGTCAATAAATGCCATGCTATACGTCTTATATTTGTGAATATTATCATGTTAAATTATTGTGTTTGAGAGATGCTGATTGTTGTCAAATAATAGTAAGAGTGATAGGAAACACCATAAACTTGCACCAACACCCGAAGGAGCCCCAGGCAGCAGTATGGTTAGTGCACGGAGAAAGGTTAACTGATAATAATGATGCAACAGAGGCCTCAATGTATCTCTGAGTCATGTTAGTTGAAATAAATGTATGTTGAGGTTTGCTTCTATCTTTCTTTCAAGAATGCTGTAGGCTAAATGATGACGGAGTATCAATCAACCGGACATCGTAAAAAGTTGGTGAAGCATTTCTCACATAGTTGAAAGAGGAGGACGGTACACACAGTGTAGCAGAGAAAGAGCTCTCAGTATTTCAGAGCCCTTCCTGATAACAAGTGCCCCATAGTGTTGAGGCACAAGGGAACAGATAAGGGAGAGGCTCTAGAGAGGCTCTTCATTCGGTTCTTACACTGCAGGACAACAGGTGTGCTGAGGTCAGTGTACAAGCCTCTGCATCTCCTCCAGAAACTCACTCATGCCCAGTGGTGGAAGAAGTATTCAGATCCTATACTTAAGTAAAAGTAGCAAAACCACAATGTAAAAATACGCCACTACAAATAAAAATCCTGCATTCAAAACCTTACTGAAGTAAAAGTATGCATGTATTATCAACAGAATTTAGTTGAGTATTTTCTTTTAGTATCAAAAGTAAAAGTATGCAGAAAAAAATGTCAGCATTAGTGTTAAATTTAAGTACTTCTTATACTGTTAAGATAGACAGATCGATAAATACTCTAAAAATAAAAACTCTCACCATGTCACAGCAGCAGTACATGAACGAACACACTGAACAAAGAATAATGTAAAGAAACAGATATCAAAAACACTAAGATAAGAGTTAAAAGTAAAAAAGTATGCACTTTAAACATGTGCGTGCATACAATGTACACATTGTTGTAAGGTGTGCAAAGGAACTACATGGATAATAACAGACATACTACAGGAGTCTCTGGTCATCACCAGACTGAATGAGTAAAGTGAAAAAATGGCACCTGCAATTAAAGCAAGACTCAAGACAAAAGTCTAAATGACACCAAAAAGATAAATATATACATAGTTTGGTAGGTAAAGATGTCACATGCTATTTTTTTTTGTCAAAAAAAAAAAGTAATGCTCATTGACTTCCTTGCTGAGAGTTAGTTAGATGAGAAGATTGATAGGAAGCTCCGGCCAGCAGCCAGTTAGCTTAGCACAACAATGAGTGGAAACACAACTAGCCTGGCTCTGCTGGCAACCAGTGGACATCCCAGGAAGTAAGAGCTCCCAGCCAAGCAATAGCCCGTTACATAACCTCCTGTTTTTGAACAGATAAACAAAGAAGATAAAATGTGTTGATTAGTGGGCTTTAGAAGTGTTTCTAGCTGCTTGGCTCCAGCTTCATACTGAACAGAAAGACATAAAAGTGCACGAATAAATCACGTCAAACGTTTCCTGTGAGCTGTCATTGTCATTTTTCTCTTTTGTTGGGCCTAAGATTTTCCTCTACTTATACTTTACTTTACTTTACTTTGATTTTATTGTCCACCTTAGTGGAAATTTGTCTTTGACTTCACTAGTACATAAAAGATAAATTCAAACATGACATGAAATTCAAACATTAAAAACATACAGTCGGCATAACACTCTGCACTGTTACAAAACATACAACAACAAACGTACAATTGTGTAAATAGGCAGGAAACAGCAGCAACAGATGGGGATAATTTACACCTTTCTTTAAGTTACACCTTTATTTAGAAAAACACAATAACTAATTAATATAATGGCACACTTACATGTAGGCTACTGTGTGAAAGTAGAACTTGTATGTTGACTTCATCTAACGGTGTAGTGGTACAGTAATATTCACTTAAGCAGTGGATATTGAACTGAATGACTCACACTTAAAGTATTTATCGGTCTAAATCAATAGACACCTCATATTTTTCCACAATCTCTGAACTTTAAGTAATGCCAGCATTAATGACAGCCACATTTGTGTGTAACTCAAGCTTACACACTCTTAAATTAATACATTACTCCTCTTTGCCAGTGTAGACACGGACACATACAAATGTTACTTGGCAGCTGCGTTATGTAAGAGTCCTCGCTGAGGGAAAGTTGAATTCCTTTTAACTGTTACGATTGTTCTCTTACTCCCCTGCTGTTTTTTCTTCTCACATTCATCTCATTCATTGTTTTGTCCCGGAGAGTTCACTGATGCAAGAGACGAGTGTTTCACTCTCTTGTTATCTACACCAGTTAACACTCTCCATTGAAACCAGGTCGCTCGCCACACACAGTCCCTCTCTGTTTCCATTAGTGAGATCGAAATGCCCACAGTCGCCCTCTAATTTGTTTTGTGTGTGTTTGAATTGTTTTGTTTACTGCACATCTATGGTAGATTAGTGGGAGTCTGACGTAGGACGGCAGACGTCAGGGGGCCACAATCTGATGTTTACAGTGACAGGACAATACTATGTTCTCTGCCTCCTCCATGCGGTTCTTGGAGACGAGGGGGGGGACAGTGGATACACAAGGCACAAGGGTGGGAGTAAAGAGTCACAAGATCGCCATGAGACCGAGCACAGTGAGTCACTCCCCGCTCAGCTGTCTTACCCGCTTCTCCTGCTCTCTGTCCGCCGCCACTCTGGAAACACTGTACAACACTGGTCAGTCAAGAGAAACTTGTTTAGACCTCTGAACCTCTACATCTGCGTCTCTCTATCCCCTCGTATAAATCCTTTTTTCATTATAAAGTGGATTATTTGCATTCAGTGTTGACCGCTCTGATGTCTGAGCCTTCGCTGCTTTGATTCAGCGGGTCGTCTCTGTGGTAAACAGCTGCTCTGATCTCTTGGCGACCCACAGGCGGCTGATATATACTCCGCCACAATATGCCTACAGTATATCTGCTGTACGAGAGGTCAAGGGTTAGGGTCGGTTTAAATGGGGGATTTAATTGTGATCCAGCAGACTGAAGAACATTGTGTCCTCGACCTCATGCACCAGGTTACGTAAACATGATCATCTACAGATCAAGTAACTCCTCCCTGCAGACATTTTCTCACACGGCATTAGAGAGGTTAATGAGGGACTCCTCGGCTCTTCAGCTTTACAGTTGTGTCATTTATAACCAAATCTGTAGGATTAGAGAGCCAAACACAGTCTACAACCACGCTAACGGTTCTGTGAGACTCTGTTTACTGTTGGCTTTGAGCTAAATGCTAACGTCCTCATGTTAAACATGCTCACCGTGGAAATGTTTGCATGCCGATGTTTAGCATGTATAATGTTTACCAGGTTCACAGACCGTTAGCATGCTAACATATGCTATTTAGCTCTAAACACAAGGCACAGTCGTCTGAGA
The DNA here is from genome assembly GCA_916701655.1 of Sebastiscus albofasciatus. Taxonomy (NCBI): domain Eukaryota; kingdom Metazoa; phylum Chordata; class Actinopteri; order Perciformes; family Sebastidae; genus Sebastiscus; species Sebastiscus albofasciatus. The sequence goes on along the minus strand of CAKAOI010034275.1, from coordinate 8,690 downwards.
CTGATGGAAATGTCATTAGTTTGGCAGGTTTTTGACCATAAACCAAAGTATTAGGCAAATTAAATTTGGACCTGATGAAGGCACTAGATGAAAAGTCAGTCACTAAAGTTACTACATCCTGAGGGGTGTAAAACTTCATGCAAATCCATCAAAGTTGTTGATATTTCACTGAAAAACAACCTGCTGTTCGCACTAGAGGAAAATTTCTGGGATCACAAAAGTCAGTAAGACATAAAGAGAAGCGAGGTGTCTCCCCTTCCGGTGGGCCACCATGGGACCTTGTTTCAGAAAAAATATGAACGGAAGTCAACGGCGAGAGACAAATATTTTTTGATCCCATTTGAATCGTGCCGTGAATCACACATATGATGTTTGTCAATTTAAAAGATAATTTTGCAAGTCAAGAAAGTCGAAGTTTGTTGTAAAACTGTTGAAATATCAGACTGTGAAAATATGTAATTAGAAAGACTACAAACTCAAAATTTGCGTAAATTACGTCTCTCTCTCTCTCTGAAGCTACGATGCCTGTGGGTTTCCTTCTGGGATGTACTCAAACCAGCAACGAGTCTGACTCGTTCTTTCGCTTCCCGGCTGATAAAAAGACCAGGAGTCTCTGGATAAAACGCATCAGGTAAAGTAACGTGTCATCTGTGTATGGTATATATAGCTAGCTAGCTAGTGTTGGTGATGTTGTGCGGGACGGGAGATGTAGTTCACTGAGCTGTTTCACACAAAACTAAATGATATGACGACAAACCTACGACAAACTGAGACTTTCATGACTTGCAAAATTATGTGTTAAATTGACAAACATCATATGTGTGATTCATGGCGCAATTCAAACCGAATCAAAAAAAATATCTGTCTCTCGCCGTTGACTACCATACATATTTTTTCCTAAATATGGTCCCATGGTGGTCCACCGGAAGGAGAGGGACTTCACCTCTCTATAATCTGGGAACGATGAATGTCTGCACAAAATTTCGTATCAATCATCTAATAGTTGTTTAGATATCTTAGTCTGGACCAAAGTGAGACATTACCATCCCCGGAGCCACACTGCTAGCATGGCCAAAACAGGTGTCACTGTCCATACAGACTGTTTCAATGGAATTGCATTGCTAGGCAACAGTTTGGGTCCATGTTTATGTCAGTTGTTGTCATTCACTCAAATAGACACATTTGGACTGTTTACGTAACAACAGTGAGATGGTCTATAGGCTGCCATTAGTCCTGCTCAGTTTACAGAGAGACAGAGCTGGAAGGAGAGAGGTGATACAGAACAAACAAGTGGCGCGTGTGATGTCTAAATTGGAGATAAAGCTTTGTTAATAATCACACCGTCACATCCCAGAGGTGTAAAGCAAGGAGGCGTTTGCTGTGTTTGCTTTTGTGATCCTGCTAATCTCACTGTACCAGCTGTGCACGGTGCAGCTTCAACGCAACTGTCTTATGTAACCTGTTTAAAGGTTCTCTCTCTCTGACATCTATGCTCTTAATGCAAACACAGCCATAACAGACAAAGTGGAGATCTGTTGTTTTAACTAAATTAATTGCAAAGTGTCTAAAATGACCAGTTGTTCATTGATGATAACGTTAGATTAATCGCATAATTGTCCATAGTTAATCACGATTAATCGTGTTCATCTGTTCAAAATGTACCTTAAAGGGAGATTTGTCAAGTATGTAATACTCTCATCAACATGGAAGTGGGCAAATATGCTTTATGTAAATGTATGTAAATATGTATTATTGGAAATCAATTAACTACACAAAACAATGACAAATATTGTCTAGAAATCCTCACAGGTAATGCATTTAGCATAAAAAATATGCTCAAATCTTAACATGGCAAACTGCAGCCCAACAGGCAACAACAGCTGTCAGTGTGTCAGTGTACTGACTTGACTATGACTAGCCCCAAACTGCATGTGATTATCATAAAGTGGGCATGTCTGTAAAGGGGAGACTCGTGGGTACCCAGAGAACCCATTTACATTCACATATCTTGAGGTCAGAGGTCAACGGACCCCTTTGAAAATGGCCATGCCAGTTTTTCCTTGCCACAATTTTGCGTAAACGTTTGAATCGTTATTTAACCTCCTTCACTACAAGCTAGTGGTGACATGGTACCTATGGATTTATTAGATTTTCTAATTTCATATGGTACCAGCATCTTCATTCTAGCTTTAATACTGAGCCCGTTACAACCTCAAAATTGAAAGTTGCGTTAATGTGTTAAAGATATTAGTGCCTTTAAAACGAATTTGCGTTAACGCGTTATTATGACGTGAACTTTGACAGCCCTACTTAGACAATGAGACAACAGCTAAACCTTAGTTATTGCAAAACTTAAATAAATACAGCTTAAAGACAACCAAGAGAAGTGTACAATTCTATCTGAACAGAAAAGACGAAATATCTAAAGCATCACTTGAAACAACACACAACGAAGACATGCTTTGTCTTTTAAAAGCAAGACAAACTGCTGAAAATAAACCCTCTGAGAGAGATAAACGAGCCAACATGACAGGAAACCATTGTCAGTGTTCACCGCCATAACCCTTATTATAGTAATTAAAAGGTATTTAGCTAAAGAGGACTTTTCATTGAAACATCCTGCCTACACCTCCTCCACCCACACACTGACACACTCACTCATTATAATCCATCTACGGGCACTGCAATTACTTCAGGGAAAGAGTCACGACATTTATGAAGTGGAAAATGTATGTGAAGAGGATTAATAAAGAGCAGAGAAACCAAAACAATCCCACTGACAGGAGAATGTGGTGCGAGTGACTAACCACATGACTCTTCAAGGGTTAACCGCCCTTAACCAGACTGCAGTCATCAGGCTTAATCCAGATTATTCCAGACTACGAAGCGTACACTCATAGCGTCCCCGACCTGTCTTGTCCTGTCTGGGCTATTTTAAGCACACGTACTTGCACACTTCTCTGCGGTTGCTGCAGGGAGAATGAGTGTTCTGTGATGTGGGTACAAATATCTTTCCACATCTCGTTGTGTGGTTTGACGGGCCGAGAAAGGGCTCACATGCTCGCACGCTTACTCACGCTCATATAAAGTGCTCACAAATATCATCACAGTTGATGATGTGTCTCCCTGTGAGTTTAACACGTGCTAGAATCAGAATCAAAGCGAGTGTGTCGGCATCACACACATCACTATTCTTTTCTTCTGGGTATCTCTTACAGCCTCTCTGACCTTGTGTTGACTGACTTGAACGTGATTTACTACATTTTACTGGCTATTTAACTACCAATTAGAACATTTGGTGCCTTCAAATGGGGTCGTATTCACCGTGTTCACGAGATGAGTCCATATAAACGCCCCTCTCTTGTGGTATTAACAACCTGAAAGCTCAGAGTTCACGAGTTGTGACGTATTTGTTGACGTCAGAAATGGCGGAGGTCATGGAGGTTAATTTTTTGGCACATAATAAGTTAATATATTGCAATTTTAGTTGTGTATAGTTTTTCTTCGTAATTTTATAATAGTTGTTGATATTTCCAACGGCCTCATCTTTTCCCTCTGTCATTATGCCTTTGCATTTACTGCATTATGTTACCCACTTACTCGCTTGCTAAATTGTTAACCTCTGTGACTTCTAGATGCCGACAGTAACGTTAATATTGCCGTCGCTTAGCAGCGATGTTCTCACCACTTGAACGCCAAGCATATCATATAAACGACTTCCTACGTTGGAAACATGAGAGCACAAGTTTCAGGCCCCCAAACAGCCAGGTGACAAACTAAAGGTGCTAAACACGGGATTAGGAGCATTTCTATTGACTCTCAACGGCTCTCAACATGGCGAGGGCGAGCCGGCGGCTTGCAGCTAATGGTGCTAAAAGCAAAGAACGTATACTGCCAAGATGTGGAAGTCAGTTGTTTGTTCCACTGCAACATCAGCACCCAGCAGCAAAGCTCCGCCATTTTGTACTGAAAGCGAAACTACCGGACGCCAGTAAAACGTTCGCCTGAAAAGTAAAACAAAATTATTTCTATTCTATTGTCATATTCTACTGAAATGGCCTGTGTTGAACAATAAAATATTATAAATCTAATAAGCGTTGCGGCTGTTGTCAAAAAACACCAGAGTTTTGTCTGTTTACTTTTATACTGTTAGCTAACAGCACTAACAGCGCGAACAGTGTAAACAACAGCGAAAGTGCTGACAGAGATAACAGTGTTTACCTGAGGGGGAACCGGAGGGTGGGTGTTACTCTTCCATGCATACATATGTATTGCATGATACAATATAGGCCCTTTTCACAGCAGCCATTTATGTCATGTCATTGCAGGGTAAACACAGGTGTAATTAATAACATTAATCATGGTCCTGTTCCATTTAAGTGGACCAGGGCCCTGGTATTGTGCACGCTGGCTGACTGGAATGGTTGTGACACACTAAATAGAACGGGACCATAATTACTGTTATCAATTACACGTGTTTACTCTGTTAGGACAGGCCAAAATGGCTGCCATGAAAAGGGCCTGTTAATTACTTCACGCTATTTCATGCTCAAGATTGCAAAAGGGAAATATCTAAGTGACTTTGTAATGACGTTACTTACTGGGATGGGAAGACGCTTCAGTCACAAAGACAGAGTGACTGTGCCATCTGCATGTAGGTCTATCAGAACAGTACAGGCCTTAGTGCTTTGTCCCTACAGCGAGGGGTTGTTGGACATTTCCCTGGCATGATTTGGGTCCACCTGTCACTGTATAAATATGTCAAGTAGACGCTGTTCAACAACAGACAATAGACTGTTGTGGGTGTGGTGATATAAATAAAGTTTGAGGGCAGCTGTTGAGGGTCTGACACAACCCCTGATGACAGCTGCTGGTGAGAAATAAGACAAGACTGTCATCGACACCACTGAGGAGTTATATAGTCCCAGCTCATATTTGCTCCTGTCCAAAACAAAACTGACAGAGCACCGGTCTCTGTGTGTAAACTGTGTACGTAACCTCCACAGGCAGGACTCGTTGATGTTGTTCACACATGGGGTAAGTCAGATGTACTGCTGTTGTGTTTCAATGAGGTCAAGATAATGATGGAGACCTTTTGATGCTGCTTTGATGTTTGGTTAGTTTTCCTGCTTTATTTTGTGTGCTTTTGTTGTCTTTATCTTTTTTTAATTTTTTTTAAATTTCTTATTTTTTAAAAAAAAAATGTTTTATGAAGTTTTATGTGTGTGCAAATAAACATAAACATGCTGTTGTGTTTATTGATGCATATGTGCATGCTGCAAATATGGGTACTGATTTTAATATTTATTATTTAGGGGGGTTTATTTATTATTATTGTTTATTATTTTCCATCTTATGTTATGCATTCTATTTTACATTTGTTTTTATATTATTTGTATTTTTTATCTTATTTTATCATGTGTGTTTTTTTTCTTATTCTGCATTAATTTTGCCATTCTATCTCTGTTTTTATGTTCACTCCATGTCTATTTACCTTTATCGTAAAGTATTTTGTGCTGCATTTCTTCTATCTATCTATCTATCTATTGCAGATAGGCCGTCAAGGAGAATGGTTAAAGAGGTGATAAGACTCCACATTAAGACAGTGCCAGCAGGGTTACTACTACTGCTATGAAAGTACAACTGTAATACATCTGGTCTGATAGGAAAATGGACCAACAGTTGACGCACAGTGTGTTCAGGTATATAGTATCATAAATTCTCCCTCTGATCAAAATGTCATTTTATTCTCCGTCCTGGAGGCGGTGTGTTGCTATCTGATCGCTCTGTTGACCAGAGTTCAAGGAGGGTTGCATAACATGCTGGGACACCATAGTCTTTGGACATATGACATGTTGCGTGTGGTCCATACCTGCACACATATAAATACACACACACACACATATTCTTGTTTTGAGTTTGCCACTTGTTCTGCATCATGTTTCATAGAAATGATCCACATCTCCCATTTCCTAAGTCCATTTTTCTATTGAATAAACTTCTTGAGCAACCTCAAACATTACTCTTTCCCTGGAGGATGAGCTTTACACCATTGTCTTGTTATAGCTTTTTTGCTGGCTATGAGCAAAACGTGTGCCAGGTACGTATCTCTTCTTTGTATGACCTCTTTTATGTCCCCTAGATCAGCAGTCCTCAACCTGAGGGGTTGGGAGATCATTTCCAGGGGTTACCAGATGGTTGTGGAGAAAAAAATTAAATAAATATAACGTATAAACGAATACGAAAACAAAAAATAAAAAAAAAATCTAGACTGGGGAATGTTTTTTTCAATACATCACCTGTACCGGTGATATAACTTGCCTCAGAATAGATTTTATTGAGTGAACCACTGCCCTAGATGCATCACAGCACAGTTGTTTGGAATGACATATCCCATAATGTCTTACATTGTTACAGAAAGGGCTTAGGTTACTGTAAATCCCCCAAAAACATGTGTATATGGTTGGCTTCCAGGTCGGTTATTGGGTGGTTAGCTGTCTGCTTTTGATCTGCAGAGTTATGAAATAACCTGGTCATATTCTTTCAACCAAACTTCCTCCATGCATGAGTTAGTGGTGGTGCGATGTGTTAGACACATTTTATACCATTCTGCATCAAAAATTTCAATATTTAGCTCTGATTCATATTTGTTTTTTATGTACTGTACATCCTCTGCTTTCCCTTATAAGGCTTGGTTGGCGCGAGAAAAGGCTAAGACGACATGACCCTGGTGGTATCCATATGCAATAAATTGTAATCATACCATTCATATCTATATTGGGATCAGTCATCACCTCTTTAATAAAATAGCCTATGTAAAGATATCTTGGTTTTCCAAACCATATTTCAACTTCAGTTCTTGAAAGCTCATACATTTCCAAACTATGGCTTTAGTATATAGAGCAGAGATAACTCAAACTCTGTGTCTTTGCTCTTGTCTGGGTTATTTTAAGCTCACATTCACTTCTCTGTTGTGGCTGCAGGGAGAGTGAGAGTACATGTGCTGTACGGCAGATTTACATCCTGTTACTGCTTCGTTTCACAGAGAAGTGGATTCTTCTTTTGCAGCACGAGATCACGTCTGCAGCAGAATGCCCTTTTAAAGCCGTCAGGCCGAGAAGCTCAGGTTGCCAGGATGAAGATAAGAAATTCCATAAACTTTGATCTGTGACGTCTGTCGTACCGTGTGCTCAGGCACGCCAACGTGTTTCACTACTGGCCTCCATGAAGCAAAAACACACACACACACTAACAGCTGAGTGTGTACCTCCACGTTGCATTCATGCGTTATCACCGGAATAGGATTAATCTCACCAGCTCTTACGTCATAACTCACACTCACCCGTGTGGTATTGGGGTCAATCAGGCTTTACTAGTTCTTTTTGTACATTGTAAAATCCAATAACATCCAGTTTGAACGTTGTGCTAACTGATGTTTATTTGCAATATTTCTAAATCAAGCAAGCTACCTAATGCAGTGAAAACTAAAGGATACATTTTCACTCGGGTTGTCAAAGTTAACGCGGTAAAAACGTGTCGACTTCCAGGCTCAGTTTTAAAGCTAGAGTGAAGATACTGGCATCAGGTTAAACTAAAAAAATTAAGTAATCCATTGGTACCAACCATGTCATACTAGCTCATCGAGAAGGTGACTTAATAACGCTCCAAACTTGTCCTAAATTTTGGCGAGGAAAAACTGGCATGGCCATTTTCAAAGGGGTCCCTTGACCTCTGACCTTAAGATATGTGGATGAAAATGGGTTCTATGAGTACCCACGAGTCTCCCCTTTACAGATAGTAAGTAACAAAGAAGAGCATCAGACCTGTAACGGTTCACCAGGAGACCCAGACACTGACCTGGAGCAGCTCCCTGCCTCTCTCAGCCCAGACTCTGTCATTGTGGAGCTGAAGGAGCGAGACGAAGAGGACAAGATGGGGGAGGAGATGGACACTCAAGAGGAGACAAAAAGAGAGGATGAAGAAAAACACAGCCAGGATGCTTAGTTAAAGTTTTAAGCCCCCTTTTTTTAGCAACTATATGATGGTGCAGTATATATATTGTGTATCTTCTGGTTCAAGCACTTTTTGAGTATGCTGTGTTTTTCTGGGCATAAAATGACATGAAATGAAAAATATTTTAGATGTTTAGCATGGTTTATATAAGTGTGTGATCACACACATCGCACTGAATTATACAATATCTTTTGTTGTGGAATATACAGTATATTTTTCACTATGGCTGTCAAAGTCAACACGATAATGTGTTAATGTAAATTAGTTTTAACGGCACTAATTTCTTAAACACATTAATGCAACTTGCGAATTTTTAGGTTGTAGCGGGCTCAGTTTTAAAGCTAGAGTGAAGATACCGGCATCATATGAAACTACTAAATCTAAGGAATCCATTGGTACCAACCATCACACTAGCTTGTCATGAAGGAGGCTACAAAATGCTCCAAACTTGCGCTAAATTTCGGTGATGATAAACTGGCATGTCCATTTTCGAAGGGGTCCGTTGACCTCTGACCTCAAGATATGTGAATGAAAATGGGTTCTATGGGTACCCACGAGTCTCCCCTTTACAGACATGCCCACTTTATGATAATCACATGCAGTTTGGGGAAAGTCATAGTCAAGTCAGCACACTGACACACTGACAGCTGTTGTTGCCTGTTGGGCTGCAGTTTGAC
>CAKAOI010034274.1:0-12911 GCA_916701655.1 Sebastiscus albofasciatus | reverse complement strand
ATATATGTATGTGTGTATATATATATATATATATATAAATATATGTATATATATATATATATACACATATATATATATATATATATATATATATACACATATATATATATATATAAATATATAAATATATATAACACTGGACACTGACAACAACAATAATATCAATATCATGTGCAATACTACTTTTTCCTTTCTCATGTGCAATATTAATTATGATTAACATCATGTACAATATTACTTCTTTTTCTGTTTTTTTTAGCTTACTTTATATTTTTTTATTTTACATATCTTATTTACTCATTTTATTAATTGTTATTCTTTTAGGCACTGGTGCTAGAAATAGTACTTTTTCTTTTTATACACTTATACACTTGTAATTTTGTTGTTCTATCTTATCTTATCTTATATGATTAATTAAACGTACCTTTATAATCTCAATACCCTACAGCCATATAATGTTATGATGTAATACACCTGAATATTTGAGTTAACTACATGCAGTTTCAAGACAGCAGGAGCGCTAGTGTTACTCAATTAGCCATTAGGTTTTGTTTTCACATTATGCGATATCACGCAGGGATTTAACACGCAGTGCAATCTCAAGAACTACCTTCACCAGTGGCTTTGTGGGGTTGTACTCCGTCACAAAATGTCTCTAGGTCAGACTCTTATCTGTTTCTTTGTGATGTGAAATCATCCTGATGAGGCTTTTCAGACTCTGTCTCTCTGTTGGGTAAAATATAAAACTTTAAATCCGGATTTTTAAGTTTATTTGATGTGCAGAAAGCTACAGAGCAGCTTCTGGGCGCGACTGCTTTGTTTTCCCCCACGGTGTAAACCGGATGTGACGTCATGAAGGCCGACTGTATTGTGTGAGGAGCAGTGAAAAACAACGGTAACAGTGCTGACAGAGGTAACAGTGCTTACCTGAGAGGGAACCGGAGGGTGGAGGCTACTTCAGGACGTTGTTATCAGCTGTAACCGCCATGTGAGAGCTGTGAAGAGGAGGCCATTAACTATCCAGCAAGGCCTCGAGGAACACTCATAAACTAGTTAACCTGATAGGTGAAGACAAGACCCGCCCACCTCGGCCTCTGATTGGCTAGAACTCACCGCCTTCTGTGGTTTGATTGGTTAGCTCAGCGGTCAACAACCTTTACTATCAAAAGAGACATTTTAGGCAAAAAAAATAATCTGTCTGGAGCCATAGAACATTTGGTCATTGTGATGAAGGTAACAGTTTATAGTCTAAGTATATAGTATATAAGTCTAATGCAGTGAGGACCAAAGAGACAATGGACTACGGAGTATTAGGGCCACATTGAGGGAAAAAACATCTGAGATTTACAGAATAGAGTCAGAATATTATGAGAAAAGGGTCATAATGTTACAAGAATAAAGTCATAACTTTACAAGAAAAAAGTCGTAATATTACAGGAATAAAGTCAAACGTTCATGAGAAAAAAAAGTTGTAATATGAGAATAAAATCATAAGTTTAAGAGAAAAAAGTTGTAGTATTATGAGAATAAAGTCAATATTATAAATTAGTAATTTTACGAGTTATTTCTTTTTTTCTCATAAAGTAATGACTTTATTCTCGTAATATTAAAAAAAAATTCTCGTAAAGTTACGGATTTATTCTCATAATAAAAAAAATAGCGTAATATTACAACTTTTTTTCTCATAATATTCTGACTTTATTCTGTAAATCTCAGATGTTTTTTTCCTCAATGTGGCCGTAATACTCCGTAGTACATTGTCTCTTTGGCCCTCACTGCATTAGACTTATATACTATATACTTAGACTATAAACTGTGTTACCTTCATCACAATGATCACGTTTTGCAGCTCCAGACAGAATTTTCTTCTTTTTTTTTTTTATTTTAACTAAAATGGCTCTTTTGATAGTAAAGGTTTCTGACCCCTGGCCTAGACAAAGAAACTGGTATTACAGCACACACAGAGCGATACAGAGCATATAGGTGTTTGCTGCTATATTAATGCTCTGGATATCATATAGAGAACATTTAATGAAACTATAAAGCTCGATGAGGAGCCATTCTTATTCTAACATTTTAATACAGATGTTTTAAATAAATTAAATCATCAAAAGTACAGGACAGTTATCACCATTCAAATCGCTTTTAAAACCTTTTTTTCCCTCCTCACATCAATGCGCTCGGTAAGTGCATAATCACAGCCACAACGGGACTACAAGGAACTCATTAAACAAATGAATCAGTCTTTCTGAACATGCATGAAGCTGTTAAACCACTCAGACTGAGCATTAATCAATTAAATGGAAGTGGTCTTATTTCTTTCCAGTTATGCAGCTGTGGAATCATCAGAGAACGAGGCCACGGGATGAATAGAAATGTGAGAATATTTAAGCACTTTACAATCAGAAAAGTACGACGAGTATTAGGGCCACATTGAGGGAAAAAAAACAAGTCTGAGATTTCGAGAATAAAGTCATAACTTTACAAGAATAAAAGTAATCTCCTTAACAAAAGAGTCAGTTTCCCCGTCAGGTCCGTGTGGTTCTTTCTTCAGAATAAACGCAGTTTCTTGCACAATCTTTTCCAGGTCCTGATAATGATGATGATGTGCTGCTGATGTGCCAAAAGATGAAGTATTTCGTTATTTGTAAAACTTAAATTTAAGTATAACTTCACAACATGCTCCACGTTCCTCATTTTACACAGGCGCTGCTCTATTTCCCCTCTAAAATAACACTTACTTTATAATATTAAGACTTTATACTCATAATATCACCACTTTTTTCTCATAAACATGAGTTTATTCTCATAATATTACGACTTTTTTCTTATAATGCTACGACTTTATTCTCATAATATTACGACTTTATTCTCATAATATTACGCCTTTTTTTCTCATAAACTTCTGACTTTATTCTCATATTATTATGACCGTTTTTGTCGTAAATCGATGACTTTAATCTTGTAATGTTACGACTTTATTCTCGAAATCTCAGATTTATTTATTTTTTCCTCAACCCTAATACTCCGTTGTAGAAAAGAGAGGCGTAGGCTACACAATGTTTTTGTTTTGAACAGTTTATTATGCTGTAAAATGGACTTGGTATCATACTGCAGCATTGTTTTTCATCAGTTTTTAATATACATCATTTATGAGGATTTTCATTTTTTTTGCATTATAGAAACACATTTTTAATATCATTTCAATGTCACAGGAGACACCTGAATGTTAGAAAAATAAAGTATTTAGGGCTACGAAGAGAACAAAAACACTACAAGGACAAATTCACAGCTCAACTTTCATTTGTTTCATTTTGAAGGCACCGTAACACCGAAACCACAAACTCGAGTTTGTTCCCCTAAATAGGGTTGCTATGGCAACAAAGGAAAAGCTTTGCTAAACAGCTACTACTTATTACTCATGGAGAGTGTATGATCTGAGGATTCAATAGGATGCGGGCCGTTTAACGCCGATAGAAAGTCTCATTTATAAGCACATTCATTTACAAAATCAGCAACGTGGACCCTGATTAATATCTCAGAGTCTTCACTGAAACAGTACAGGACCAGACTTTTTGGTTGATGGCTGGATAGCTCCCCATATAAACAGTGAAACACAGTTCATATAGAGACAGGCAGGGAGCCTTTGGCAAGTTTATTGTCCAAGATGGCGGCGGCGTTCTTCGACGTCGACCCCCAGCAGGTGTACACCGGCCTGCCGAGGACGCGGTTGCTGCTGTTGTGCGTTACTTTGCTCCTGATCTTGCTCCTGCTCTTGGTCTTGCTGTGAGTTCTGTCCTGAGACTTCTTCCCGACGCAATCTCTCTCCTGGAGCTGAATGTGGATGGGATGTTGGTTGCCCGTGGCGACCTGGACTCCCACCCGACTCCCTCCCAGCTTGGGCCAGAAAGCGAGGAGTAGGCCGCGGAGCTCCCGCTGGAAAGTCTTGTTGAAGTAGAAGTAGATGAACGGGTTGTATATGTGGGAGCTTTTGGCGAAGAGGGTGGGGAACACAAAGCCCTCGGGAGCCATGTACAGGCTGTCCTTGTGGAAAATGAAGAGGAAGGACACGACGGTGTACGGCGCCCAGGCAATCACAAAACCCAGGCTGATGCAGAAAAACATCTGGAAGAGGACGTAACAGATTACAGAAGATTACCACACTGGAAATACATTCAGCACTGTGAAAATAAAATAGAAACTTAAAGGAATACGTCACCCCCAAAATGATCATTTGTATGTCAGTTGCTCACCCCGTGTTACCTTGAATTCTTGAAGAAAACTTCGCGCATCCCTCCACGGTGAACAAAGAATCCAAAAATGGAGAAAATTCTTGATGAATTGAAGTAAATGTGGGAAGCGTTTAACACGACGCATTCTCACTTCCAACTCGTCAAATGCCGCCGCTTCGTCAGTGCCCCTCGGCATCGGCGACCGACGCACTGGGTACCCCTCTTTTGGGCGTTACTTTTGGACGGATCAGGGACGGCGTGTCAATATACGCTCGTTACATGCAGAGTGTCCTTTCAAAATAAACTTCCGTTCTCACAGGAAGTTAGGTTTAGGCAACACAACCGATTAGTTGTAGTTTTGATGCCTAACCCTAAAGACGTTGTAGTTTCATTGCCTAAACCTAAAGACGTTGTAGTTTCATTGCCTAAACCTAAAGACGTTGTAGTTTCATTGCCTAAACCTAAAGAAGCCTTTTTGTTTGTGTTCAAAACGTGACGTTTCATTCAGTTTTACGTGTTAGAACGTGTTGTTTTGAAGTTTCACTTTCACTTTTACAGCATAGTAGGCCCCTATTGACCCACATCTATGGTGCTAATAGTGACTGATAACGCCTATTTAATGGCCTGATAACAGTCAAATCAGTTGGCTTGACCCGTCCATCAACCCTTCAGCCCTAAGCGGACTCTCACGCTATTAATACTACGTCACTTGCTCCGACTGTCAAATAACGCCGTGAGTGGGTTTACATTGGAGTTAGCCGAAAGCCCGGTTCGTCACATACTGCCGCTAATGGGTGCCTCCGTGCGGCTGTTTCCGATGCCGAGTGGCACTGACCAAACGGCGATATTTGACGAGTTGGGAGTGAGAACAGGTTGTTCAACAACAACAAAACTATAGCAAAACATCTGTTTACAAACTCTAACACAACTCGTGCAGTATAATCCAAATCTCATTTATCCAGTCGTATGCTCACTATTTAAAACTATTTAAACACTTCAGACTCTTCCGGATGAGTAGCACGCCTGCGCAAGCGTGAGACTGTTTATGCGGAAGTGTTTTAGACGAAGATGCATGTGTTTGGGAAGTAGTGAGCATGCGACTGGATGAAGGAGACACAAATTGTGTGAGAGTTTGTAAACTCTGATGTTTTGATATAAAAACAAAGTTTTCTTCACAAATTCAAGGTATCACAAGGCGAGCATTTAATATACAAATGATCATTTTGGGAGAGAAGTTTTCCTTTAATGAATCATTTCTTATGATGCACACCAGTAACCGAGGGGTGTAGTCCCTTAAAGCTTGATTCCTAGGAGACTGTCCTCTTTACAGTAACAAAAGCAAAGAGTCATGTGGTCAAACAGCCTAAAAATAACTATGTTTAATTGTGTGAAAAGTGACAGCATTGGTCACATGTTCAAATGAGTTATTTTCACTAGCAAATGAGGAAACTTTGTGTTGTTTCGTAACTCTGATAACGTCATAATCAGAAGCTCAGTGTGTCTGACTTAGTCAACACAGCCTCGGGTTAATAATCCGTCTCTTATTAACCTCAACGGTGGTTTCTTTTGACCATAACCACAATCTTTTGCTACGGTACCTCTAACCCAGACCCCTCCAATCTTTGATCTTTCTAAGTGAAGTACTGGATAACTCTTCATGCCTATAAAACTTATTTAAATAAAGAAAAGAGGAAAACAAAATCCCTCTCTGGCTGACCTTTCTTAACCCGCAGACACATGTAACTGGAACTGCTGCCTCAACCAAGTGGTTTGGTTAATTGTCTCCATTATAAAGTTTGTACGCCAGAGATCATTCACAATTTTATGAATCTATTAAAGTAGATAAATAATAATACGGTGCATATCATGTTCACAATTCTTTAAAGGGACAGTGTGTATGATATGGCGCCATCTAGTGGTGTGGTTGCAGATTGTAACCAACTGAGTACCCTTCTGTTCACTCCTCCCTTTCCAAGACTGTGGTAACGTGAGCCGCCGAGTGCAAAACCATGAAAATGCCGATTGCCTCGCTCAGAGGTCATCCTTACCATAATAACATTACTTTAGGAGCAACGGACGTCAGACGGCGGCTGGCAGTACCGCGGTTTTACCCTCTGCGGCTCACGTTACCGCAGTTTACGTAGCCTTCGGGTAACGTAAAAACGTGAATGGCTCTCTTTAGAGAGTTTGGTTTGTCCGTTCTGGGCTACTGTAGAAATATGGCGGAGCGACATGGTGGACTCCGTGAAGAGGACCTGCTCCCTATGTAGATCAAGCCCCCAGGAAGAGCGCCGGTCGTTGATCCCCAACTTTCGTAGTGGCCAAACGGCGGCACTACAACTTCCGTGTCCGTCACGTGATGCCATGTCGTGCATGTCTTCATGCGCCACTGAGCAACTTTCATAGGAATGAACGGGGCCCCGCCTCCAACGCTGTATCCAGTTCTCTTAATACATCCATGATGTAGATGTGAAGGGTGTTGAGAGGGTTTTTTACGTCCCTCGATCGGCACAGAAGTCAATCCTGGCCGCACCAATTTCAAATCGTAAATATTGAACAATATTTCCGATGGGATATCCTGTCGTGTGTGGGGAACCCCGAGGACAGCCGATGACACAGTCACGTGGGAAAGAACGACAGCCAATAGAGAACCAATCTGACTGAAGCAGAAGGAAGGACAACCACCGCTGCCATCACGGCGTCCGCGGCTAGTGCATGAGCTAATGCAAAGCGTGAAGCATAAAGTAGTAGTAAGATGGAGCTCAGAAGTGGAGGACCAACTTGTTGATTTGTGGCAACAACACAAGTGTTTATTTAACGCGTCTCCATGATTTCAAACCTTCTTTTGTTCTTTGTGAATTTACAATACAAAGTAGAGCAAAAACTAACATCGCTAATTCTTTGGCATGTTAGTTCACGTTTGATCGCGAGAGATTTTGCGAGATTTGTGTTTTTTTTAACTTGTTGTTCATTAATGAATCTGTTAGTGTGTGGTGTTGTTGGTGTTTTGGCCAAATCGTTGCTCTCCACACACTATAGGAACAAAACTGTTCAATTTAACACAACATGTCGTTATGTGTTGGTTCTCTCACATGTCTTTTAGTGTGGGCCAGCCGAGGTAACGAAAACACAATGATTCTTAGTTTCCTGTGATTATACACAATGAAAACATGGTTATTATTATATTCCATTTCTGCTAATAGATCCCACGAAATGTTAAATGCTGTTTTTAAACTCTCAAATATCGATATTGGTTTTGGCACCGGCCTCAGGTCTTTAGTGTCTTCTTCCCAAACTACAGCTTTGTTTGCCAGACAAGAGGATCTATTCTGCAGAAAATGACCTTCAACCACAAAGGATAAAGATAACCTTGATTACTAATAATTTAATAGACAAATGCTCAGATGAGTTGGGTTGATGATGTTCTTCCTCAGCACATGTTGAGGGATTCATTGGACATAAACATCAGAGAGGTTTGGTTACGGCAAAGAGCACGGGCGAGTCCTCCAACGTTTATCTAAACTTACAGAGATTAAAATCTGGTTTGGTTTGAATCATCCTGTATTAAAATTGTGCTGCTGGAAGAATACCATAATATCTGTCTGATAAACAAGCTGATTATATAAAACATGCATACAGAAACGGGACATATATGACAGACCAACATATCCCACCCCAACCCTTCCCTGCAAAGTATATAAAACTACTATACGGTAATGGTAGTGAGCAACACCATACTGTACCATACAATGTGGTACTGATACAAATTGGACCACCTCATGACAGCCAATCAGGTGCAAAAGTGTTACCATGACTCTGCGATATCTATCCACTAACTCCACCGAGGCAAATCCTCCACACGACGGCCGATAACCATGACAAACCCAAGAACACAACTACACCTCCCTGCGAGGGTTTTACATATTACACTTTCAGCTGGGCCTTTTTTCCACAGCATTGACTAAAACATACATACGTGATGTTGTCCTAGTAACAGGCTGTTCTGTAAATAATATACAAGCTACTTAAAATCCATGTGGGCTTTGCTTGGAAAGCTCATTGTACAACAAGGCCTTTTTCTTGAAAGCTCAGACAAAAGAACCCGTGTCACCGCCGTCTCATCTCAGAACGGATGAATATAAAGCTCTTCATCAATGTGAAGGAAAACACAGATTCAGATGCTTCCATACAGGTTATGAAAATGATGTAACTCTGTTTATCAGGGATCTGCAATAAAGGATTTCAGATACGTATAAAGCAGTATTAACCCTTTCAACACCATATATATCACCGCAGTTTCATAAGCGTGTCGGAGAACTATACGTTGGCCTTCAGGTAACGTAAAAACACGAAAGGCGCTCTCTGGAGACAGAGTTTGGTTTGTCCGTTCTGGGCTACTGTAGAAACAAGGCGGACTCCGTGACGAGGACCCGCTCCCTCTGTAGATATGAAGGACTCAACGATTCTTTGGGCGTTTTCACATTAGGTACGATTGATCCGTACCGTGCCCGAGTACGATTGCCCCGCGCCCTCTCCGCTCAGCTTTCACATGAGTAAAGTTGTTCCGTACACTTGCGTCATCAACCACGTGTATTTGTTTATGTTGAGATCAGCTGTTCTAGCGGCGGAGCATCGTAAAACACTTCATTCAAACTGGACAGAAACAAAATAAAACTCGTCGTCGTTAGTCTTCCAACAATCACCAACTCTAGTTTGATCGAAATACACTCTTATTTCACAGAGTTTGATGTGAAAATACGCCGACTCTGCACATTGTCCCAACGTATTGTATTTTAAGGAACGTCTCGCCGCCCTCTTGCTGTATCGTCCACGGCCATACAGTTCAGAGGATGAGATCGGTGCATGGTGCATGTAGATACAGACATACTGCAGATATGAAACAGTTTTATGTATACAGATTTCGGAGGAGACGGGCGGCGTTGAAAAAAGCCTAACCTTTCAAAACTACTTGCTAACTGCTAACGTTACTCGAGGTAAATAGCGGTCCACTTCCGTGTTTTGGTACGGTTGGCTTTCACACGTGATGCGAACCGTACCCCGAATCCACATGATCCGTACTCTAGACCACCTTTTCAAGTGGACTCAGGTATGGATCGACAAACCGTGCCCGAGTACGGTACGGAGCGTTCACACTAATCAATCGAACCGGACTTCGGGGACAAAGTGTACTCGGATCCGGGCCCGGGTCCCTAAATGTGAAAGCACCCTTAGTTTCAGGTGATTATATATTATTATATTCCATTTCTGTTAATAGATCCCCCGAAATGTTACACACTGTTCCTTTAACATGAAGATTTCCCGCCAAGAAGTAGTCAAGAAAGAAACCCTGGTTCGCTCACCATGGAGAGTCGTTTCTCAGTGTGCCGCAGGTTGTTGCGGATGCCTCTCGCCGACAGCGAGTAGGAGAAGCGGGACACCTTGTAGAGGATCTGAAACTGGGACACCACGATGAGGAGGAAAGGAACCATGGTGAAGCAGGCGAAGGAGCAGATGACGTAGAAGGCGTCCTTGGCTGAGTCGTGGTAACCCCTCCAGGCGATGGTGCAGGACAGTCCGTAAGGCTCCGGGACGTACTCGCCCCAGCCGAACAGAGGGAAGCTGGACCACACGGTGGACACCAGCCAGATGGCGCAGCACACTTTCAGGATGTTAGCTCCTTCCAGCCACACAGCTGTGAAGAAAACATGTTAGTTTGTTTTGTCATATACCAAATGTTTTAATGGATTCTGCTATTTTAAACAATTTCATAGCTGATATTTAAGTGTCATTTCTTAATAACAGTAAATGTCAAGCTGTATGATTACAGAAAAACAAACGGAGGCACATCAGCTGTGTCAACATCTGGCTCAATTTATCATGATAAACATCATTAGTGTGGTCATGTTTGCACAGACATGTTCGTCACACAGCAACTCAAGCTGTTATATGACATTTGTATGAATAAACACCCGATTCGACTGTTATCAGGCCATTGAATAGGTGCTATCAGTCACTATTAGCACCATAGATGTGGGTCAATAGGGGCCTTCTATGTTGTAAAAGTGAAAGTGAAACTTAAAAACAACACGTTCTAACACGTAAAACTGAATGAAACGTCACGTTTTGAACACAAACAGAAAGGTTTCTTTAGGTTTAGACAACAAAACTACAACTTCTTTATAAAACTACAACTTCTTTAGGTTTAGGCAACAAAACTGCAACTTCTTTAGGTTTAGGCAATAAAAAAAAAAAACAGTTAAGTTTAGGGAAAAACTTTGTGTTTTGGGTTAAAATAACTACGAACACAAAGACGACTACACATTGTTGGTTTCACACGGGATGCGAACTCCGGTGTCCTGGGTGAAAACCCTGCTAGTTGTGTCCCATCCGTCGTCCCCGACGTCCACCCCTGCTCCTGTCATAGTTACTGCGGTCACTAGAGGTCGCTGTCGTGTTCTTTTATACCTTCTTTTGGTGATCTGCCATGTGAATAGATGATAAAACCTACTAGTGGGTGTAGTAGGCCCCTACTGACCCACATCTATGGGGCTTATAGTGACTGATAACGCCTATTTAATAGCCTAACAGTCTAATCGGCTGGAATAAAGAAACCGTCTAGTCAGTAAAAAGGTTACGCACAGCGTGACAGGCTTGGTGGAAAGCTTTAGAAAAGGATTATTTGAGAAAATGCAGCTGTCTGTTCGGTGCTTTAACCCTTTATCAACCTCTATTCAAGCACCATCAAAGTCCGGGAACCGTCCCCAACCGATCCACAGCGACTGCCCTCACCGTAAACCAGGCTGTAGCAGCTCTTCAGGTAGCGGATGACGCTGATGGCGGCGATGGTGTACATGCCGCACAGGCCGAAGATGTAGCAGCCGAGGCCGTAGTAAACGCACGTGGCGTTTTCTCCCAGCCACGCGTGGTGGAAGGAGGACATGATGGAGAGCGGGTAGAAGCAGATGCAGCAGAGGAAGTCGACCACGGCCAGGTTGACGCACAGCAGCTCCGAGCACGCCATCTTCTTCCTCCTGCGGTAACAGATCACCAGAACCAGCCCATTGCCCAGAACCGAGAGCACAGCTAGGCACCAAGACAAGAGGGAAAGTTTCAAAATAAAAGCTGCATTAATTGACTTTTTTTTGTGTAATTACTGAAGCGTCAGTGTAATTAGTCTCATGACGAACAAGTGCACCTCAGTGATTGGCAAACCTCCATCAAGGAGTTTGGTTGTATTGAACCAGATGTCTGATTTTAATTAACCCCTGTGCCTCACTAAGGACATGTGTGGCTTTTTAATTTAGATTTTTTTTTTTTTTATCATTTTGGCTGTGTTAATGCATATGGCATACATATTGGCAAGACTATAATTAATTAGTAGGGCTGTCAAAGTTAACGCGATAATTGTGCATTAATGGAAATTAAAATTGCATTAACGCAGCGCTAATCATTGAGATGTCCCAGACTGTGAACAAAATATCTCCCGCTAGCATTTAGAATACAGAAAATAATTACATTTTTATGTTTTTTTCCCCACAGTGGCATAACAGTATGTAAACACACTGACATTTAAAGGTTACAATTCTGAAAATTAATAAATAATTGATATTTATGATCAGGACTGATGTTGGTTAAAATGTTCAACTGAAAATGAAAGTGGAAAATAATATAAATAATAATAAATAATATTAATATATAATTTTATGCTCTCTGCTTTCAAATATAAAGTACATGGAGTCTTTTTTTATTATTATTATTTTAGTGTAAAGACTTGTTTTATTGTAAGATGCTCACTTTACAGTGCAATAACAACATGTAAGATAAACAAACATTTCTATCCGTGCATGAGAAAATAGATTTAAAGAAAGGAAAAATACACATATGTGCACAGATTCATGCAAAAACGTTAAATATAAACATAATGATACATCAACTTTGATATATATACAAATAAAATAGTGATAATGACATATATAACATATTACTAATAATAAACCTATAATAAAAGAAAATATTAAATCAACAAAACAAAAATGAATATATAAATACACACTTTCTGTATTCAGTAAAGTAGCATCATTTCTATTGTTTATTAGAAGAATAATTTGGATTATTTCACTTTAAAATAAATATTTTTATTTAGTTTTTGCAGAAAAAAAACACATTTTCTAACTAATACATCTGTTTCTGATCGTCTTTGTGTGGCCACTATAGCTGAAGAATGACAGTGTGTATAAGAGCACGTACCGACGAAGAGGATGGCCAGTCCCACACATATGTCGGCAGCGGGGGTCAGTTTGGAGGTGAAGACTGAGGAGGTCCGGTTGTCATCAGAGGAGTTCAGAGTCATCGGTTGGAGCTGTTTCTGATGATGCTGTCGAGGGTAAAATCCAGACTCACAGAGCGAGATGTGAGCACGGAGGCTGACTTTTATGCAGGCCGTGTGTCACCATGGTAACTTAGAGCACCAGGAGGAAGGAGTGACAGCTCCTCCTGTAGGGATCCAGAAGAGGAGAGGAAGGAGTGACAGCTCCTGTAGTGATCCTGTGGAGGAGAGGAAGGAGTGACAGCTCCTCCTGTGGGGATCCAGAAGAGGAGAGGAAGGAGTGAACTCTGTGGAGGAGAGGAAGGAGTGAACTCTGTGGAGGAGAGGAAGGAGTGAACTCTGTGGAGGAGAAG
>CAKAOI010034273.1:0-25231 GCA_916701655.1 Sebastiscus albofasciatus | reverse complement strand
AAAAAATGGTGCAGAAGGTCGATCAGTGTTTCCCCAAAGCCCAAGATGACGTCCTCAAATGTCTTGTTTTGTCCACAACTCAAAGATATTCAGTTTTCTGTCATGAAGGGGTAAAGAAACCAGAAAATATTCACTTTTAAGAAGCTGGAATCCGAGAACTTTGACTTATTTTTTCTCAAAAAATTACTCAGACCAATTAATCGATTATCAAAACAGTTGGCGATTAAAGTTAATTGTTCACAACAAATCAATGAATTGTTGAAGCTTTATTGTTGATAATGAAAATATATCTTCATATTTTTGCTCAAACTAATCACCTGATTTTCACACAAGCTAAGATACGCTATCTATCTATCTATCTACTTATCTATATATATATTTTAATATAAAGCTTGTTTGCACATGTATTAAATGTAAAATGATCTTACGTAAAGTAACCTGGGTAAGTCGTAATGCAAATGACAGTTGAGATGTGGTCCACAGTAAATACTGTATATAACTGACAAAGGTAACGGATACAGAAGAAAGATCTCTTTACATATCTGTTGGAAGTCTCACAACCTCAGATATCTCAAAACCTGGGCACATTAAAACCAAATGATCATCATAGACTGATACCGCTATGAGTTTTACTCTAATTTGTGTGAACTAACCCTTTAACAAACAAAACATTACAGTGGTGTTCTGGTGTTCAGTGAGATCTGAATGTACAGACCGATTCTTTCATCACATGATGTGCAGGTCCAGCCAGCCAGCCGGCCGGCCGGCCAGAGGCCGGTGTAGACGGAGCAATTACTGCCATTATTCCTCCTCAGCCAGATTAGAGTTGTCTTGCAGACCTCTGCGTCCATTAAATCAACTCCCACAATCCTCCTCTGCACTGCGCTCCCTCTCCTTTACACCACAGCTGTGTCCGAGTTGTTTCTGGCGTCTGGCCTCAGATTTCGGTATTTATGATGTTTCATTATTTCAAAGCAGTGAAGTCTCACCTCGTTTTTTTCTTTAAGAAATGAGGGCGAAACACTCACAGCATGCCAAGGCATTACTGTGTTTTGAACATGGGTGCATTTTAAGAGCATGCCCTGGTATGGAAAAGTATACAGAGCTGATGGAGATGGTTTATTGCCTCCTTACAATTCCCAATTTGTTTTTTTAGCAGCAGAAGGAAAAGGAAGTGACACCAGACTGGATCCCTCAACAAATGCCCTGTTCAGCCCTCTGCTGAAGGCCACATCAGACAGCAGTGTAGTGTTATGTACATGGCTTGCTTAGAAAAAGCAAATGTCCATGCAAATCGCAGGCGAGGTGCAAATGCAAAGTAGCTGTCGGCCCCGAGTCCCTCAGTGCACTATTTACTGGTCTGTCTGACAATGACATTCTTGTTTGTTGAACTTTGCGTGAAGAGCATGTTCAGTATTCACTCCCCTCAGCCGCTCGAAACTGGGTCACAATTAACGGCGCCATTGTGGAGGTGACGGGGAGTTCCAGTTCATCTCGGGGTTCCGGCGACACATCGGAGGGGAAAAGAGAAAATAAATTCTTCTTCTGCACATTGTTTCTGGGTTGGAAAGATAGCGCCGTGGGCAACCTTCAGCTCTCAGATAAAGTTCCTCCGGTCCTCTCTACAAACAGCCGTTCACCCCGTGCTTACAGAACAACAAGGGTGTGTATAGAGGATGAATGTGCCAAGATGTTGCCACCCTGTGCTGCTGCATATTAGCCTAGAGCAGGGATTCTCAAAGTAGGGTACGGGGACCCCCAGGAGGTCCGTAGCACTCTGCCAGTGGGTCCGCGAAATAATTTGCAATAAAATACAATGTTGTGCTGTATCATTAAAAAGTACATATCTTCAAATGGGGACCATTTGTGCCAATAAAGCGAGCATATTGTGCCCATTACTCCGTCCCGCATTAGCTTTGGGCCAATAGAAACTAATTATTGTGCCACATCACGTCTAGCTGGCGAGCTTGGAGAAATATTTGAGTCCGTCCACATTGCCAAGTGACGCTAAGCCCAAACTAGCTGAATTGAGAAAACAGAATGACAGTTATATCGAGCTTGGTTTTATTGAGAAGAGAGATGGGAGACCAAAATGCGTCATGTGACTTCAGGTGCCGGTGAACGAAGCCATGAAGCTGGCCGAACTAAAGCCACATCTGATTATAAAGCACCCGGAATATCAGGGCAAAACAAAGTGGTGTTAACATGATTGAGATGAACACGATCAAACAAGTCTGAATAGAGAACCCTTGGCCTACAGAGGTTGCATGTTAGAGCATCATCCAGAGTGTTCACCCTCATCCTTGCTGTTTATACTCCCTCATGCTCCGTTGCACACGCGGCAAAAGGCAGCAACCGTCTTCCAGCAGGTGTTGGCTATTTGAAACATCCAGTTTCTCTAGGTAATAATATTACTGATATACTACAGACCTTGCGCAATCCAGAGCTCCTCATTCCTTCATGCGTGTGGTTTATTACTGCCATACATTCCGTACATACAGTTTGCACCAGATGATCTGTACATCTGCACACGTGTAGGGTACCACACCTTCATCAATGTGAACGTTGGAGGAAAGGTTTACTCTACACGAGTAAAGTACAGTACAGCCTGACTGATACTGGAAGCTGATATAGATATTTGGGAGTCTATGATAAAGATATATCGGCCGATTGCAACTTTTTAGCATAAATGCATAACATAACAAGTGTAGTTGGTAACACTTTATAATAACAACCATTTATAAATGGTAAATTGATAGTTAATTCAACTTATTTAATAGTTATTTTACTGTCAACAAACAACTAAATGATAATTAATAATGTTTACTAATTAGTAATGCTATTTTAATGGTTTATTGCAGCACACATAACATTTTATGTACTATATATATGTTTGTTAATGATTAAGATATTATTTGTAAGCCTTAAAGAAATTGTTTGTGAACCATCTATAAACATTATTTAGATGGCTATTATAAAGTTGCAACCGATGATTATAATACCTTGATAAATGGTTAATAAATACTTAAAAGACGTACAAACGTAAAGCGTCTATTATGCGTCCGTGCTCTATTATGTCTCATAAGTTGCTGCAGTAATTTTTAGGTCGATACCACAGTTGTTGCACAGATTTGGAGTTAAATTTAACCATTTTTTTACCACTGAAATTGATAAAATTGATCAATAATCCCTCCAAAATACCACATTAAGACACCAAGACCTTGAGGAACACCATAGAAAAAGCCATGCTGTGATTTGGTTTCAAAAACTTTTGACATTTGGAGATTTCTGCAAGAATTGCAGCATGTTTCGGCGCTTGGATGGCGAGCACTTCTGTTGTGTAAACTGCTCAGAAACCCCCTTATTGTCAATCTAGCTAGGAAAGCCATCCATCCTCTGAATGCTCTAGGTCTCTAGTTTGTGGCTGTAAAGTTTCATGAGGCTGTGATTATCCTAGAGGTCACCACAGGTCATTTTATACAGTGAGGTCAAGTTTAAAAAAAATAGGCCTCACTACAATGAAATGGCTACTATGGGTATCGTGGGTCTCAGGGGGTTAAACATGCTATACAGTATAAAGTTTGTCTCGACTTGACTCTTCTTCCTCTTATTTGTCTCTTTCTGTAGCTGCGGAGCTTCAGCCCAAAGAAACCCTCCTTCACCTTGCAGTGCGTCTGGGTTTGGTCCATCTCTCCCGTTTCTTAATCCACCAACCGAGAGGTCAAAGGACGTTGACCTTACCCAATCAGGAGGGAGACACGCCCCTCCAGCTGGCTCAGAGGGACGGACAGCATGCCATGTTCAGGGTGTTGGCAGCGTAAGGCTAAGATTTTATCTTCTTTTTGACTCAGACTTCTGATAAGGCTGATTCATAGGGGAGCCTCCTTTCTGTCCTGTTAACTTCCTGTAATCTGTCTTCCTCCGCATCAGTCCTCCAGGTCCTGTAGTCGGCCCAGTTCCAGGTGTGTGGTGTGTGTGGTCCGACAGCTCCTGCATGCTGAGGTTTTGTCCCGGGACGGATTCCCTGACCCTGACCGTGCGGCAGGTGCCCGGCAGCTGCCCTCAGGATGCCATCGTGATCCTCCGAGACAAACTGGAAGACCACAGCATCCTCAAACTGGTGAGAGCAAACCAGCGGGAACACCTTTATTTGAAATCCTTATTGTAATCCCATCTACTACGTAACATAGGACAGAAACTGCTGATAAATATTCCCATGCGTCTCTGTGCATGATGTAATGTGTCGAGATAAGGCCACTACTTGTGTAAGCGATAAACCCTTGACTCCCACACCCTTTCATTTGCAATCAGACATTTTTGATAAGAGTTGAGCAGGTAACGGTAAACAAAACACTGCAGCTAATGAATCAGAGGGCATGAGGAGGAGGACAGACAGCTCAGGATGCAGTGATAGTAGCTTGTGCAGAATGAACTTACATGAAATATGTGATCATATTAGTTGCTCTGCAGGGTTTTGCCGTCACAATTTGTTGTCAGTAATTACGGCAGTATAATAAAAAAACAGTGTAATATCGTAATCCTTTGCTTTTAGCTGTTATTTGGTGATTTATTTGTATAATTTGCAATGTGACTGTGTTCACATAAGATCTGTTTTTTTGTTCCAGATCAATGTGCTCAAAGCTGACAGTGAGGTAGACAAGAGAGGAAAAGAGGAATTCCTTCCTGGTGATGAAGGTAAGGTGAAAGACTGCGCTGTATGAAGTGTTTACTCCTTGTTGACAGTGGCCTTTCATTAGTCATCTGATAGTGAGGTTTGGTTATCAGGGACTCAGTGATGTATGGCAAGATGCTGTTTACCATGATTCGTGAGAAAGTGGTTACAATGCTACATCAAGAATTTCTGATTTTAGACCAGCAGGTCTTCCTCTGGGAGCTAATTTGACAAGATGAAAGTGGCCGAGAGCTACTCATAGAATCAAATTTTACATCGCCAATAACAGACATCATTTCTGTCTTACTTTTATGGTCCTTTAATTACATTTCTGCCACCCCATCATCGCCTCTATCACAATCCTGCCACAGGCGAAGGGTTTGTTGTGTTTCGTTAGGATGTGCGTCACTAAACAAAGCCTCTGTTGCTGCGTTGGCCATTTTTGTCAGTTTGGTAAACAGAGACTGTTGTCTTTTAAGTTTTGTATTACCTTGGTTGGTAGACCGCTACCAGCTGGAAAGTCCCATGAAAAGTTGCTGTGGACTTTGGTGAAGTGGCGCTCGACGTTACATCTTTTATCGGCTGACACATACCGCTAATGAGACACACACATTTGTCATTCTCATATGTAATAGTATATATTTTTTTACTTTTAATGGCCTATTTTCTTTGCGCTTGCTATCCTGCTAACATCGCCAAATGTTACGGCGTCACTGATGTGCTAGTAACTCGTCATCTCAGCTGATCAGTTCTAATCAGGTGTCTGTTCACCCATGATGCTCCTGCCCTGACACACAGGTGAGCTCTACACCTGCATTGTCTGTGTTCTCTTTTCATGTGCCACACGTCAGCTGTCACATGGACGTTACCAGCTGAGTAACATGAGCTCCGAAAAACCAACGTGACACCGTGAGCCAGACACGCACACACAGTGATGCAAGAATCACAGATGTAGTTGTGTCTAGTGCTCAAATCATTAGTTGATTGACAGAATCAATTAGTGGCTTTTTTACACTCGAGAATTAATACAAATTACCAACAATCCCTCCAGAATACCACATTAAGACACCAAGACCTTGAGGAACACCATAGAAAAAGCCATGCTGTGATTTGGTGTAAAAAATGTTTTGATATTTGTAGATTTCTGCAAGAATTGCATTTTTCGGTGATTAAATGGCGAGCACTTCTGCTGTGTAAACTGCTCAGAAACCCCCTTATTGTCAATCTAGCTAGGAAAGCCCTCCATCCTCTGAATGCTCTAGGTCTCTAGTTTGTGGCTGTAAAGTTTCATGATGCTGTGATTATCCTAGAGGTCACCACAGGTCATTTTATACAGTGAGGTCAAGTTTAAAAAAAATAGGCCTCACTACAATGAAATGGCTACTATGGGGACTAACATCATCACACATGAATACAGTTGGGCTCATTGGATCCACAAGAGTCTCAGCTTTACAGTGATACCCAATTTATGTAATTCAAGCCTGTTTAGGGACCCCAGTATGCAATTATTCAATGATAAAAAATAGCCATCAAGCACAGACCGCTCTTATTTTCTGTCTGTCTGTGAGCGGCGGTGGAAGACGAACCACCACAGCTTCAGTTGAGCAAACATTTGTATGATCAAACATCCATCACTAATCTAAAGAGACAGAAAACACTTCCAACAGACACCATGTACGGCACACTCTCCTTAACACGTGTGTTTGCTCTTCTTCACAGAGTACAGAGAAACCTCAGGGGGTCGTTTTTTTTCCCCACACACAGAGATTGAGACTCTTGCAGATCTGCTATGCTGCCTCTACCTCTTTTATTTCTGTCTCGCTCACACACACACACACACACACACTTACAGCTCTCACTCAACCTGTGGCCACTGTTTTTGGTAACCATAGAGATGGCAGATGGCAGTATCGACTCATAAAGGGAAGCAGGAAGTGTTCCTCAGTATTGACCTTAACCCTGTCCCGACTTCAGCAGCCGTCCATTAATCCTCTCGAAATAACAACCTCACAGTGGGGAGCATGTGCTCTTCCTCTGGACCCGCTGCTTCGCACGAGCACAACATCTCATTGGCCAGTTTTCCATTCCTGGAGGAGTGTGTGTCATGCATCAACTTCTGGCTAAATATTTTTACTTTTTACCCGCACAGGCAAGGAGCTCCGAGTGGAAGAGCCCGCGCTGGTGGACAATGTGAGTATACATACAGATATATAACGAGTCTGTGCTGTAAATGTTTATAGATTTGCCTCTTAAGTTCGTCGCACGCAACTGTGATTGTGTCTGTGTTGTTTTCAAGTAAACAACACTTGTATTTTCCTAAGAGCCGTGCTTCCTCCTCTGGTTTGTTTAAAGGTATTTGAAGAACAACTTGTTCTTTCTTTGGATGATGACGACGATGAAGACGACGTGTACCCATCCTCATTATCTGGTAATTCTTCTCTTCTCTCTCGATTTATCTCCCTCAGGGATTTGGCAAACACAACAGCGACTTATCCAAACCAAAGTGCTGTTTCCATTTTAATATTATGGCAATAATACTCTTGCATCTGGTTTCAATTCCTGAATAGTCAGAGTTATATCTAGAAGACCTGATGTTGTGCTGCTACTCTTCTTGGGAGGAGGAGGGTGTTAGTATGTCACGTAGGGGGATAAGAAAATATCAAAATCGCGATATTATGACTGTATCGGTTCTCAAAAACACTGTATCCATTTTTAATTAATAGTTTACATGCAAAGATGAACTCGGTCAATAATTTGTCTTTATTTTATTTGCAAAGAGATGCACCCTCTCAGTGTATGTGCCCTCTCAAAGTAGTGCTATAATTGATTGATATGAAGTATTTAATACTCTTATCAACATGGGAGTGGTCAAATATGCTGCTTTATGCAAATGTATGTATATATTTATTATTGGAAATCAATTAACAACACATAACAATGTCCAGAAACCCTCACAGGTACTGCATTTAGCATAACAAATATATGCTCAAATCATAAGATGGCAAACTGCAGCCCAACAGGCAACAACAGCTGTCAGTGTGCTGACTTGACTATGACTTGCCCCAAACTGCATGTGATTATCATAAAGTGGGCATGTCTGTAAAGGGGAGACTCGTGGGTACCCATAGAACCCATTTACATTCACATATCTTGAGGTCAGAGGTGAAGGTCCTCCTCGCCAAAATTTTACGCAAGTTTAGAGTGTTATTTTAATAGTATGAGCTAGTATGACATGGTTGGTACCAATGGATTCCTTATATTTCCTAGTTTCATATGATGCCAGTATCTTCACTCTAGCTTTAAAACTGAGCCCGCTAAAAATCGGAAGTTGTGTTAATGCGTTAAAGAAATTAGTGACGTTATAAACAAATTTGTGTTAACGCGTTATTATCGCGTTCATTTTGACAGCCCTAATAAAAAAGTAAACTATTTTACTCAGATTGTATGCATATGGTGGTGTGTTCTTTATACCATGACTGTTTTCCAAAAAATTATATTTAATAAATTGCAATATATCGCCTTACTTACAGTATTACAATGTATTGAATCGTATCCTGTGTATCATGATACGTATCGTATCTCAGATTCTACCAACACACAGCCCTAATGTCATGCATCAACCTCTGGTTAAATATTTTTATTTTGCATACGCACCAGCAAGGAGCTCCATGTGGTTAAACAATAAATGGGTAGTTTATAAAAACCACAACAACATATTTGTGGCTGTGCTGAACATCAGGGTGTGGGAACAACGCTGGTTGACTGGAAGCCTCTCTCTTGTGGCGTTGGCACAATGTGCACAGCTCTGTTTTGAATCGCATCATAGGAAATCAATAACTGCTTCACAGACACAGACTGGGATTTCACTTCTGTCTGAGGTTGATGAGCGGTTTTCTTTGATTAAATGGACGTATTATCCTCCTGGAGTCTGGCTTCAGGCGGTGCAGGTCGGATCTTTACCCGCTGGCTTCCACAATGACTCAGTCTGGGAGTCCAGGAATCTGCCCTGTCACTGGGACAAAGGCAGGAATGGGGTCAGGCGTGTCCCACTCAAGCTCTGTCTGAGCCGGGAGATGCCCCCCCCCTCGCCCCTCTGGCCTGTCGCCCTCCCCCCGACTCCCCTGGATCGGACAGTGGAGCTCTGTACTTGAACTGAGGGGGGGGGGGATGTTAACAAGCTCAGATGTCGTAGGTTTACAAAAGCTGACATTTAAGGTGAGCCACATACATTAACCTTGAATTCTCTTTAAACACACGCGTGCACACAAGATTGACTGAGCTACGCAAACACTCGCTGGCTTGTAAAAACTTTGAGGGAGGATGCTCGGGATGGTTCAGGTGTTGCCGCGGTTACCGTGAATGCTAATTTCCCGTGTGTTGTTGTGGAGAATGAAGAGTTTGTTGTAAACTCTAGAGCAGTGTTTCCCAAAGACTGACTCACAGGAGATTTTATTAGAGTCGCCAAATAAACTTGCAGAATTTCTTCTATAGTTGTTTATTTAACATTTATGTCTGCAGTACACTTTTGTGCCACATGAGGGAGCCTGAATGTTCGTATTGTTCTGCTGATTGTAGCCTACTTATAACATTGAATCTAATACAAAAGCGTAGCGTAAAATTTGTTTTACTAATGGAAAAACAACTAGTGCCGGGCACTGAAACAGAGTCACGCCGCGAAGCTTCCAATACCTTCGAATATTTCTCACCGAAACTTCGAAGCCCAAAAAATTGTATTCGGGACAGCCCTAAAAAAACAGCCTGTTAACTCCACACAAATGCATTTATTTGATTCATCGAACATATATCCCTGGTTCCCAACCTGGGGGTCCCGACCCCCAGTAGGGGTCGCTAAAAAGCTTCTTGATTTTAAGGGGTGTTAGACAACTTTTAAAAAAAAATATATACAGTTGGCCTACATCTCAGCATTTCATTCATTTCTGTGAAGAAAATGAAATGAAATTGTTATTTTTAAAGTTTGGATTATTATTTAAAATATAGACTTAAAAATGTAAAAAGTACGCAGCTAAAACAACCAAACAGCTGATAGAACAATGGCCAAGTGTCCGGGAGAAGAAAACACTGAATTTGTCCAAAAAGAAGCCTGTTAAGTATGAATGATTGTTAAAAAAATACATAATACAGACAAAGATTTGTGTTAAAAGTTCCTAGAAATAACAGGAAAACTCATCTCTGATGCAATATTTACAAGAAATCACAAATTGCTCTTTTTAAACTTCCTGCAGGTATTGTGTTCACTATTTGGGTTAATTGTACCGTTTATCCTGTACTGTTTTTGTTATGCGTTGAATATAATATGAAATATCCATAAAATATGTCAGGGGTCGTGTGTTTACTCAATGAGAGAACAGGGTTCCCTTAAGGAAAAAGGTTGTGAACCACTGATATAAAGTGATGCGGAAATGGTGCCCATACACTTTGTGACCACGAACTGAAGTGTGTGTGTGATAACGTCAAGTAGTGGAGAGTGAGACAGGGACATTGCGGATTCTTCTGCATTGCTCAAGTCATCAAACTCACTGTTGAGCTGAATATTTCTGTTGTGATGACGGCGCCTCGAGGTCGCTGTGGTGCAAAGTTGTCATCCAGAGTTATTGTTTTTTTCCAGATCTGTCGAAATGATCGTAACGGTTTCTCTGGTTCCAACTGACATAACTCAGCGGTGTCAGTTATTGTTGGAGCTAGCCGGTGTGACAATTAGTCTACAAGCTGGTGCTCCTTGGATCTGTCATCGTGCTTTAAATCAAACAGAGAGGAGATTTTTGTGTTTGTGTGCAAAGCTGCGCACACACTGAGAGCTGACTTATAGAGAAAACAAGATAAACGCAGTGATATAAGAGGCTTTGCCTTGGATGTTTGAGCTCCGTGCTGATGTCCTCACTGTGTGGGAGCAGCAGAGAGGAAATGCCTCTGTGATGCTCAGGATTTCCCTTACATTAGTGCAGGCACGGCCGCTCCAGACATCAAAGCCTGGCTAGAAAGTGCACACAGAGCTGAAAATGGCTTCTCATCAGGAGAGGTAATTTTCCATACTGTTATCATAGAAATACCATCCACCACTCTAGTAGATATGCACTACACTGTCAGCAGTGGTACATACAGTATACCATTCACATTTACTTTATTATATAAGTCAATATTTAAAAGGTGTTTTACTCAGTTGCTCTACTTTATTTAACTTCACTTAAAGGAACAGTGTGTAGGTATTTTTATTCTATTCATGAATATCACAAAGAGAGAGTGTACATGAAGATTGTTACACAGATAAAGGTAAATAAAAGAGAGCAAGACTCAAGTCAATAATCCACTTTTTCCCTCCAGAAAATAGACAGCCTGTCGGTAAGGGTTGATATGTGGAGGTTTCTGTGAAAACAAACCTTTAAAGGTCAAGCGGGGAGTAGGTATGCAGCGTCTCATCACATTTTCCTTTCTTTGCTCAAAGCCTCGACATTTAAGCGATGAAAGATCAATAAATTATGTCCCACATCACTAGAAAGAAGCAAAACAGAAGGCTTACTGAAGAGAACTGTCCAGTATTATGACATGTTTGGTAATTTATTTTCTCTTTTCTGGCATATCTGATGGAGGGCTTCTTGTTTAAATTGTTGTGTTTTTGTTGTCTGGTTAAGATGCTCGGTTAACTCGCGTTACTCTGAGAGCTGCTCTCTGTTTTCAACCAGACATTTAACTGATGTTGGGATGAATGATGGTAATAAAAAGTGTCAGTGACTGTGAATCATTCAGCAGGCTAAAAACAAATTCCTAGTAGACATCTTGTACAGTACAGCGCTGTAGAGAAGTTGATCCTAACTGAGAAAAGGGAGCGGAGACAAAGAGAAGTATTGTCTGTTTGAATGATTATAAACTGTACTGAAGATTGTACTCTTTGTTTATCACAGTGAATGGGCATCCCATGCCGTCCAGTGGAGTCCAGAACCAGCATGCTACAGACCCTCTGCTCTCCATGATCAACAGCAGCGATCAGACCATCACACATCACACACAGGTAATACATCTCCCTCTCTCTTTAACCCTCTGAGACCCACAATAGACCCGTTTTTGTCGATTTTGTCTATTTTTTGTTGCAGCAATTTTAGGGTTGATATCATTTGTTACACAGATTTGTTGCTAAATGTAACAATTTTTTTACCACTCAAGAATTGATAAAAATGATCAATAATCCCTCCAAAATATCACATTAAGACACCAAGACCTTGAGGAACACCATAGAAAAAGCCATGCAGTGATTTGGTGAAAAAACTTTTGACATTTGGTGCAAGAATTGCATTTTTCGCGATTGGATGGCGAGCACTTCTGTTGTGGAAACTGCTCAGAAACCCCCCTTATTGTCCGTCTATCTAGGAAAGCCATCCATCCTCTGAATGCTCTAGGTCTCTAGTTTGTGGCTGTAAAGTTTCATGAGGCTGTGATTATCCTAGAGGTCACCACAGGTCATTTTATACAGTGAGGTCAAGTTTAAAAAAAATGGTCTCGCTACAATGAAATGTCTCCTATGGGGACTAACATCATCACACATGAATGCAGTTGGGCTCATTGGATCCACACGAGTCTCAGCTTTACAGTGATACACAATTTATTTTAATTCAAGACTGTTTAGGGACCCCAGTATGCAGAAATATTCAAATACAACATTTTAGAATAGGCAAAAATAACACATTTATACTGCATGAAAAAAAACTGCATGTGATTATCATAAAGTGGGCATGTCTGTAAAGGGGAGACTCGTGGGTACCCTATCTTGAGGTCAGAGGTCAAGTGACCCTTTTGAAAATGGCCATGCCAGTTTTTCCTCGCCAAAATTTAGCCCAACTTTGGAGGATTCACTTTAGCTCTAAGACTGAACCTGCTAAAGCCTCTGAGAGACATTAAAGTCGGTCTCAGATGGTTAAACCCAGATTTATCATTTAGTCTTTTCTGTTTTTCTACTTTTCGTACTGCTTCTTAAAATATACTGCTTCTTCATTTTGCACTTTTTTCTCCTGTCTTGTGTTTTCAACTCAGGAGGAAGATGCCGATATCAAGTATAGCGTCAGCGGAGTGACCAGGGACAGCACAGGGACGGACAGCGGGTTATGGGACACGGTAGACTCAGAAGATCTCCTGCCAGCCACCGACACTCCTCCCCCTTATTCAGAAGATTTCTCCCCCACCTCTCCACCCTGCTCTCTCCCGCTCTCACCCACCGACCAGGCCCTCGCCAGGCTGAGCCGTCCCGCCTCCTCTGAGCCGACCAATCACAGAGAAAGTCCGCCCATGGACACCTGCGACCTCAGGTATTAAACATCGTAGTAGAAAGGTTTCTCCAATCAGAACGCAGTGTTTTCCAGGGTCTCTGTGTGTAACGGCTCATTTATTGCTCCAGTCCCAGTCTAGTGGCTCTGGAAGTGGACAGTGAAGAGGACAGCACCGAGCCGCTTTCCCCGCTCTCGTCAGATGTTGAGAAGAGTGAAGACAAAAGGGAAACCTCTCGTCCCTCCCCTGACCTCACGTGCACTCGCAGCCAATCTGCCTCCTCAGCATGTGAACCCACTACGAAGGTAAAATCTCAGGCTCTCGCCAATTTCATCAGATACTTTCACTTCTCCTTATGTCAAGAGAAGTTTGAAGTGTTTTCATTGTTTTGTCTAGGATTTGGGCGACCAGGGGATTCGACTGCGTTCGTATTCCTACTCTTCCCCCAAAATCCTCCTGCGTCCTGCTCGTTTTGCCCGGGACAACCACACTGCAGATATCAGCCCTGGTCAGTATCACCGGGACTGTTTACTCCCTCACATAGTTAGAACATGTACAGTGTGTCTAACACATAACTAACAATGTTTCCAACTTTGTTTGGTGTGTCACTAATGGTTGGTGAAAGAGATGACTTTTTATGTTCTGTTTTTTCCATAAACCAGTTAGATAGTCTCACTACTAATAGAAAGTGCGGTCAACTCCCAACAAATGAATGTGCTTAAAGAAGCGAACTTTGTCATTTTGGGAAATACGCTTGTTCGCTTTCATCAACATCAAAACCACTCTCTTGTCTGTGCGCTACAAATATGAAGCTACAGCGAGAAGACGGTTAGCTTAGCTTAGCATAAAGATTGGAAACAGGTGGAAACAGCTAGCCTGGCTCTGTTCAGAGTAGGGCTGCACGATTCTGGCCAGAATGATAATCACGATTATTTTTAATCAATATTGAGATCACGATTATTTATCACGATTATTCATTGATTTTTAGGGACAAAATATTTTTATTGCATTTTCGCGTTTAAATGAACAGAGCGCTGCTTTCACTTCCATGTTGTGCTAGATTCCTGCTGATTAACAACTCTTTGCTTTAAAATAAAACTTAAAATAAGGTTCGTCTTCACCTGAATTCAGTGCATTTTCGTTTTGCTCGTTGGCAAAACATGTAATATACAGTATATTACTCTTCTATTCTGGACTGCAGCTGCAACATTCAGGAGAGTTTTTCACAGGCTCCCTCGGTAGGGTACGCGTGCAGCGGCATGACAGCTCCCCAAAAGTAAAGCCAAAACATCTTGATTGTCGGCTGGTGGCTGACTGTTAGCTTAGCAAGCGCTTGATTTGATATGCAGGTGAGTTTCCTATAAGCGGAGCTCACATTTTAAATGTCGATATCGCAGTCGATCGTGTTCACTTAATTGTGGGAAGCCAAAATCGTGATCGCGATAAATATTCGATTAATTGTGCAGCCCTAGTTCAGAGATAATCCACCTACCAGCACCTCTAAAGCTCACTAATTAACGTGATATATTTTGTTTGTTAAATTCATACAAAAAAACGGACTGAGCTGTGTTATTTCTTGGCCGGGAGTAGTGGCTTTCCAGAGTTTTGAGCCTGAAAAACCTCAACAGACGGACATGAGAGTGGTATTGATTTTCTTCTCCAACTCTCGGGAAGAAAGCAAATATTTCCCAAAATGTTGAACTATTCCTTTAACAGTTTTCTTCAAATAGAAAAGGATTCTAGTTTCGCTTTTTTCAAATATTCACAATGAGCCTACACTACTGCAGGAAATAGCAATTTAAGAGCTCTCAGTCTGGAGTTGACTGTACCGTTCGTGCTGATGTGTGAGCGGCTCTCTGTCCACTGTGCCCTGTAGATGGCGTACTCCACAGTGTCAACCACAGCCGATCTCTCCTTCAGGCCCTCTCTCTGTCTAAATCTCTGTCTCTTCTCCACCCTGGTAGTAAGTACTGGACACCTGCAGCCGTCACACCGCGCTCAGGCCCAGCATGGCCAGCACGCCGCTGTCAGTGTCAGTGCTTATGTGTGTGTGGTAGTCAAGGTTATTACTGTAAACTGATTCAACTGCTGAAAATGAATGCATTTGACTTGATTCGAGATTTTGAGCATGTTTTAAACTCATTGTTTTGGTTTTACACCCCCCAACTTTACTGTTTTGGTCCATTGTTGCTGCTCTCATCAGCATCGTTTCCAAACCCACTGTGTGCTACCTGCCCAGCACCAGCAGACAGACAAAGCCAGCAACTAGCTGGTGAACATAGTGGAGCTTTTAGCAGCTAAAATACCAGACATTTTCTTGTTGTTATCATGCATGTGGAGAGAGCATCTATCATAAATACTGCCAGTTGCTTTCCAAATTTAGGGGCATTTATCCAACATTATTTGAAAACACAAATGATGTTACCTGCTGAACATGAAATGAAAATTTCATTAATCACCATAAATGTAAAATCTGTGAATATTTATGTGCTCACGGCGCTGAAGTACAAAACTGTGCAAAACGAAACTAAAACAAGTTGGAATTAGATTGAAACGATAATCAAAGTAAAAGGTAAATTAGAATCATGAAACTGTAATAACCTTGGCGTGTGTTTACATGTGTGTGTGTGTGGCTTCTCTAATCATGACTCATTATTTTAATTAGAATGGTAGTGGTGAAAAATGATGAAATGAAAAGACAGCTGATTGCTTTGCAGCCTGGTGAGGGGTATGAGGGGTTAGCACACTGTGTCTGTCTGCGCTACAGCTTTCATATGTATTGTTCTGTCTTGGTTACGTACCTGCGGATCATCTGTTACTCTGCTTATCATCGGTGGCTTTATTCAGAAGCTATATTCATTTCTATGATGCAAGATGTTAGGGCTGGGCGATATGGACAAAATCTTCTATCACAATATAGGTAATTTCATATCTTGATAACGATATTTATCACATTATTACACAGCTTTGTTGAATACTTGATTCTAATTGGTCAATTACAGCATTTTACTGTCTGTTTTTTCTTTATAGCAGACCATTGCTATGTATAACAGACCGTTGCTATGTATAACAGACCGTTGCTATGCGCGCAGATCTGATTTCGGACTCTGGAGCACCATTTTTGTGTCAAATTATTGATTTAGTCGTTAGTAAGTAGGCGTGTATTAAGCGTAATAATGTACATCGCAATAACGTCCGGCTCGCTGTGCATTATCTCTTACATATAGCAAGTTTTCTGGTAATTGAATAATGAAATAGTCTATATGAAATAACCACATGGTGAAAATGAACAAGTGCAATAATAAAAATAATAAATAAATATTTCTTCAATCTTCATATTATATTCCCTCAAAATATTTCACATCAGATTTTCTTCAGATTTGACTTGTGCTAGACGACGTAATTATGTATCAGAATATCTCTATATATGATTTCATCATGATATGATTTCATTAAAAGACGATAAGTTATTATATTGAATTATCGCCCAGCTCTACAAGATGTTCATATCATGTAAACATGTTGTCAAGTTCTTGAACAATTAACTTCTCCTCATTCTTTATGTTCACAGAGCAAAGAGCCTCCAGTATATCAGAGCAGTCACATGAAAAAAGGTATTTATGCTTTACTTTTAATTTACTTTTTAGTCTTACTTGGATTACATTATATTCCACATTCTTCTTTCTCTCTTTTCCAGTGTTTCTCTGAGTTCGCTGAGTTCGCTCTTAGTTAAAATGACAGTATGTTTCATCAAATATGGAATCCCCAGCGCCGGGGGCAACGTATGTGTGT
Organism: Sebastiscus albofasciatus; assembly: GCA_916701655.1. Lineage (NCBI taxonomy): Eukaryota > Metazoa > Chordata > Actinopteri > Perciformes > Sebastidae > Sebastiscus > Sebastiscus albofasciatus. The sequence continues at coordinate 8,496 of CAKAOI010034273.1, read as the reverse complement.
AACCTTGACGACCAACCAGGTTGCTTGGTGACAGTTTGCTTTCATGGAGCTCTTTTGTCCTCGTGAAGCAGAGCTGGTTTTTCGTGCGTTACTGGTGTTTTGATCCCGTCTGTCTGAGGCGGTGACGTACAGATCTCAGTGTGACCCTGAGCTTCTTCCAGCACAATGCTCTTGTTACAGTGTCATCTTGCTCCAGATATGACCAGCTGTGTCATGGATACATCACAACACATCATGAATGTACTGTATTTTATAATGCACATAGTTTATTATTTAAAAAATGGTATAAAACAACAAGTGCTGCTTTACATGTTCTCTGTCTGCGAGGGGTGGCACTTCCTGTTCCACTCAGACTATTTTATCACTGATGCCAACTGATATTTCCTCTTCATTCACCACTTCATTTATAGATTGAACTGCCTCACTTCAGTAGCTCCACCTAGTGGAAGATACCAGACATAACCAGGGCATTATTCCTGACTGCAGTGTATCCTATTGTTTGAGCGGAGCCCTTTGTGCCTGTTTTGTTGTTTACATCTTTACTTGTAGCATGTCTCCGTGGCCCTCACGGCGTCTCATCAGTATTAAAACGTCAGTGTGTGTCCGGGTGTGTGTCACTGTTCTTTACAGGGAGATTAGTTTCCGTAAGCGAGCCCAGTCTGCTGATGACGAAGGCAGCATGGAGCTGGCAGAGTCCCTCCAACATCTCACCCTGTCTGAGTTCCTCAAAGAGTATGTGGGGGGGCGACTCCTGTTCCACTGTTCTAGCATCCTTTAACCGTCCAGCTGCAACTAACTCTAACCAGAACGCACAGCATGTACAGTATAGTACGCACCAACTGATAACAAACCACAACCTCCTCTGCTCTTCTCTCCTTGTTTCATCTCATCTCCTTTCCTTGTTTCCTCTCCTCTCCTTGTTTCATATCCTATCATCTCCTTGTTTCTTCTCCTTTCCTCGTTTCATATCCTCTCCTATCCTCTCCTCTCCTTGTTTCATCTCCCCTCCTCTCATCTCCTTGTTTCATCTCCTCTCCCCATCTCCTTGTTTCCTTTCGCCCCTCTCTTCTCATCTACTCCACTTGTTTCCTCACCTCAACACCTCATCTCTCCTCTCCTTATCTCCTCTCCTCTCCTTGTTTCCTCTCCGTGTTTCATCTCCTCTCCCCATCTCCTTATTTCCTCTCCTCTCCTTGTTTCCTCTCCTTGTTTCATCTCCTCTCCCCATCTCCTTATCTCCTGTCCTCTCCTTGTTTCCTCTCCTCTCCTTGTTTCCTCTCCTCTCCCCATCTCCTTGTTTCATCTCCTCTCCCCATCTCCTTATCTCCTCTCTTCTCCTTGTTTCCTCTCCTTGTTTCATTTCCTCTCCCTATCCCCTTGTTTCATCTCCTCTACTTGTTTCCTCTCCTTGTCTTATCTTCTCTCCCCATCTTCTTGTTTCATATCCTCTCCTTGTTTCCTCTCATCCCCTTTCTTCTTGTCTACTCCACTTGTTTCCTCACCTCAACACCCCCATCTCTCCTTTCCTCTCCTCTCCTCATCTCCTCGCCTTGTTTCCTGTCGTGTCCTCTCTTCTCCTCTGCTCCACTCGTTTCCTCACCTCAACACCACATATCTCCTTTCCTCTCCTCTCCTCTCCTCTCCCCTCCCCTCCTTGTTTCCTCTCCTCTCATCTCCTCTAACAGCAGAACAATAATGAAGTTGTTATTGTCTTTTAACAATACGCAGCAGAAGTCTGTCATTGTGGTTTTGCATGTATCGTGCCTCTAACAAATCTACTAATCTAAATTTACTTTCACAGCATCGTGTTGCAGAGAATGAACCTACACGCTGTACAATATTAGATTAAATTATATATTCTTGGATGAACTGTTGTAGGAAGTTGCAGTTTGAACTAACCACCACAATTAGGTCATATAAATGCTTGTGTACTACAAGCATTTCCCACTCTGCCTGCACCGACACTAACCCTTTTATTGTCCTGTCGTTGCGCTGACACAGCAAGAAGACAGTCGGGATGGCGTAACTTTACCAATTAACACATCTGCAAACAATGAATCATATTGTTAGTGCTGTGAGTTATGGAACAAATTGCAGTGACAGTATTTTAATTTGTCTTCAGAATTGAAGAGGAGGAGTTGGATAAGTACAACATCCCGACCAAGGTGGAGTCCGAGAAGTACAAAGTCATTCGCACTTTCAGTTTTCTCAAGAGCAGGATGTCCAGTACACGCAACAAGACCAAGGTAAACCCAGACCACACACAGTCCACGCCTCGGCTGTTACACCCAGCAACAGTTCAAATAACTGAACACAACTTCAACTTACTCTCGCTGTAGATACAAGTCAGCTTTACATGCTACATTACACTCTCAACCTGGTTTATTTGCTTAAAAATACAAATGATGTTTCCATTGAAGTGTGTGCTCTATAGGTGTGTATGTACCGGCTGATTCCATTTTATTATTTATGCTTAACCCTTTGAACTCTGCAATAGAAATGGTCCGCCAGTGCCTACATTGGTATTTCTGCTTATTATCATTTCTTGAAGTATCTTCAAATGCTTCATACCCCTAAAATCTGTACAACCTAAGCTACAGTCAGTCAATAAACCATAATAATTAATCAAATTATTGAAATTGTGTCATAAATAATAAAAAAAATACAAATATCGGACATGTTTTTTCATAAAATGTGACTCAATAAACACACAAAACATATTGATCCAAAACATTTTTAATGTAGAAGCATGAACTAAATATTTCTTAACACTCCATAAGTTATTTGAACTCTGCACATTTTTTAGTTTTTTCAGATATTCTCATTTTTATGAGCAGATCAAGTGCAAAGGCGTTTTGATAGTTTTGCACATAACGTAACGTAACATAATGATGTCACCATGAGCGTACAACATAATGACGTGAAAGACAGAAGCCTTATCTTTCTGCTGCTTTTTATTTTAGATTGATTTAAACAGAATCATGCAAACTAAATTATGGGGCAATGCTCTGGCCTCACACATTTCACCATGTTTTGTACAACACATAACATAATAATTTGTTTTACCACAAGCGTACAACGTGGTGACACAAAAGACACAAACCTTGACTTTCTGCTGCAAAAAGAATGAATGCTTTAGCTCTTATTGTTTTTATTTTAGATAGATTTCGGTCTGTTTTTAAAGGGTTATAGAAGTATTTATGGTGTTGAACATTATAAAACTTTCGTGAAGGCCAGTGTCCCCGGTTCAGACTCAGGTGGGGAACACGTGACTCTCTGGGAGACACAATCAGGAAACGTTTCTAGGAATAACTCAAGGTCAGAGTGATAGACCAAACACGGTGTCCAGCCTCTTTCCTTTTAATGATTAATCCCCTGTTGTTGAGTCAGCACAGAGACTGGAAGTCCTCCCCGACCTGCATGTGTTGTTTATGCTCCGCTCCATTTCCTTCTCGTTGGACTTCCTTACGGTTTGGAAAAAGGCGGGGATTCCTTCCAGGCTCTCGTATCTACTTACATGTGGGAGAGTTTACTCTGCAAATAGAGACTCACAGTGGTTTATAGAAATATGAATCGAGGCTCTGAGTTCTTAGCTGTCACGTTTTGTCTGTGTCTATGTTTACGCTAATGTCTCCTGCATGGTTTTCCAAGGGGAAGGGGAAGGACAGAGATACCAAGGATAGGCCGCTGAATGGACATCGGTTTAATACAGGGGCCTGTTTGGGCCCTAACGTGTGCGTGGTGTGTGACAAACCGGTATCTGGAAAGGACCTGCTGCACTGCTCCGGTAAGTTGCAAATATCCATTATACATAAACCTTTTTAATTTAATTTATTTTATTCTATTTTATTTTATTTTATACAGTGTGATTTAGTACAAACAGATGACAAATTATACAGACATCAACATAAGACTTATGAAACAGATGTTATGGTTTGAATATGGTGTAGATTTTTTATTGGTTTTGGGTTTTTGTTAGTGGGAGTATTGTAAGTGTTTGTGTGCATGTATGAAAGTGTGTTATGTAATTGTGTCATAAGCATGTACAGGTATGTCTGAGGAGAAGGAGGAGAGTGAAATGAATAATTAAACAAATAAATAAATAAATGGTAATTGTAATAATATTAAGTAACTTCAATAACTACATAAATAATAATAATAAAAGTACTGAAAAGATAAAGTAAATAGTAATAATATATAAAAAAATAGATAATAATAATAAAAGTAAAGAAAAGATCAAAGTAAATAGTATATATATATATATATGTATATATATATAAATAATAATATAAGTATGGAAAATATCTAAATAAATTGTAATAATATATATATAGAAAATAATAATAATAATAATAATAATAATAAAAGTAAGGAAAAGAAAAAAGTAAATAGTAATAATATATAAAAAAACAAATAGATAATAACAATAAAAGTAAGGAAAAGATAATGGTAAATAGTAATAATATATATATATAACAAATAAATAAAAATAATAATAATAAAAAGTAAGGAAAAGATAAAAGTAAATAGTAATAATATATATTTCAAAAATAACAAACTAATAATAATAATAATGAAAAAGTAATTGAGTCAATAAATAATTAAGGGGTTGGATGTATGCCAGGAAGGAGGCGACAACAGAGACATATACATAAACTTATAGATATCTTTCTTTCCCAGGTTGCACTGCTATCATCCATAAGGGCTGTAAGGACTCTGTCCCTCCATGTTTGAAGGTGAGCATTGTCTTGAAATGTTTGAATAAAAAAACAGTTTAAGAACTCATCTCTCCTTGTGTTAATTGTTTACAAGCTGTAACCAGCGTCTCTCATTTATTTTACTTCAAGAAACTTCAGGATAAGTATGCCGTTACCATGGTGAAGAACAGGACAGCATCCCTCCCACAGAGTGAGTTTACAACACAACGGCCGAACGGTCACCAACAGTTTTGTTTGTCAAGCTCTCTCAACCGTGTTGTGGGTGGTATTTCCTGTTTGTAACGTTTCATTCTGGGTGTGATTATTGTTAATCCACAGATTTCACAGTGAGAGACAGTCATCCTCAGTGTGTCGTCTCCGTCTCTACCTCTCCACCCGCCATGAAAGACACCGCGACCCAGCCATGCCTCCTCTCTGGGACAAACAGTGACAGGTCACAAAGCTCTCAGACTTTAGGAATTACATGTGGGGATATGGGTAAAGTTTTGTGGGTAATATTGTTTTTTTTTGTCTATAACAGTCGTCTCAGTGAGAGTCCAGAGACGGAGACTGATTCCTCGAAGGTGAGCAGCCGATCAGAAGAGCTGCTGCCGACTCCAGTGTCCTCCACCTCCACTGACTCATCCTTCGGAGAAGGTATGACATGAATAAGGCTTGTTGTTTTCAGTTTTTACAGATTTCCACATAAAAATGAAAAAAAATGATAAATACAACAGGTGTGTCTTTGATTTGATACAGATAACTTGTTTAGAGGGGTGTTCAAACCCAATTGCTGTACATGTTTTACAGATTTCTTTTTTCCTTTCTCCTCTAACTCAATGTAATATGTGTGTATGTGATATTTTTGAATGTATGTGATGTATTTTCTGATATATCTGATGATGAATATGACATAATGTTTATAAATAACATATGTTTAATATTAAGAAGTATGCTATTTGGAAGTATGGCTTTTGTATTACTATTTTTATGTACTTTTTCTATGTACTTTTATCAAATTGTAAACTGTTTGTGGATGTTTTTATCACGCTGGTGTTTTGGATGAACCACACCTGCTATCATAGAGCTTGTTTGCCTGTTGGTGTGTTGTATGTATACAGGTGTGGTTTTCACTTTTCAAACATTTTGACCTGACGAAGATGGTATCCAATAAAAATTGTGGCATGGAGTATTTACTTTAACCGTTACCTTTTTCTTTAATAAATCCTGGCATTTGTGATTAACAGTGATTTTGTACCTCTTTCCCTCCGTAGACTGCGTTGATGCATGTGTCCACAGCGACGTCTCGGCTGACGCTGTGGATTACGAGGCCGAGTCGTGGAGTCTCACCGTGGAGCACAAGTTCTGCAAGAAGCAGGACAAACGAGCTGTCAAGAGGCAGGATGTCATCTATGGTGAGCAGATGTCACAACCACTGGAATGTGTCAGTGTCAGTATTTCATGTATAAAATTGCTGTAGTAATTGTTAATTACTGACGTGATGTAATGCATGTTTTTATGTGACAAATCTCAGAGCTGATGCAGACCGAGCTCCACCACCTACAGACGCTGCACATCATGGCCGAGGTTTTCGGGCGAGGCATGAAGGAGGAAGTGCAGCTAGATGGCGAGGCGGTGGAGCGGGTCTTCCCCTGTCTGGACCAGCTGCTTCTCTTCCACCACGCCTTCTTCGCCGCCATGAAGGAGCGGCGACACAGCTCCGCCCAGCCCCAGGGACACAGCAACTACCTCATCCAGCAAATAGGAGATGTCCTGCTCCAACAGGTGAGCTGCGCTACCTTTTCTCTGAGGTGTGATGGATGGAAACCAGTGAGGGTGTGATTAACTGGGTGTTTTTTTTCTGCAGTTTTCAGATGAGAACAGTGAGAAAATGAAGCAGGTGTACGGAGAATTCTGCAGCCGTCACAACGAAGCGGTTAGCTTTTTCAAAGAGCTCCAGCAGCATAACAAGAGATTTCAGAACTTCATTAAGGTATTTAACCCTCCTAGAGCATGTAAAATAAAAGCACCACCACCCTTCTGAGCAGGGAGATGTAGCATAACTGTTGATGTTTCTTTTTCAAGCAACAAGGTAATAATTCTTTGGTGAAACGGAGGGAGATCCCAGAGTGCATCTTGCTGGTAACCCAAAGGATTACAAAGTACCCAGTGCTGCTGGAGAGGATCCTACAATACACTCAAGGTCAGTCATCTACTGCCCTCTGCTGGCGACATGGTCGTATGGTCAATAACAGCACAATATACAATATTTCAAGTCATACATATATTTCTCCTTCCCCATCCCTCAGAGGAAACCGAGGAGCATGCTGACCTTTCCAAAGCGCTGGCTCACATTCGAGAGGTGATAGCCGCCGTGGACTTGAGCGTCAGTGAGTACGAGCGGCATCAGAGGTTACAGGAAGTGTGGAGCCGCATCGAGAACCGCAGCGCGGCCAAGCTGAAGAACGGCCACACCTTCCGCAAGCAGGATATGATGGGGCCGGGACAGACGCTCAAACACCAGGGCCCGCTGCTGTGGAAGACTGCCACCGGTCGACTCAAAGGTGAGACCGGTGTTATTTTTGCATCCTTTTTACATGCATGTACATAATGTGAATAAATGATCAGACTGTGATTTCCTGTTTGTCCTCACTTCCGTAGATATCCTGGCGCTGCTTCTCACAGATACACTCATCTTCCTGCAAGAGAAAGACCAGAAGTATACGTTTGCCACAGTGGTACGCACCCATTCATTAAATAAACACCCAGCTGTAACAGTAATCAGCTGTTATGATGTCACACCCTGAAGCAATAGCAATAGCTTCAGCTTCAGGGTGTGACATCATAACGACCCTGAAGCTATTGCTTCAGGGTGTGATGCGAGGGGTCGTGCAATGCGTTGCTTGTTCTTATCACTGGTTGTGTAATGTGTGGTTATGATGTGCTTAGTGCAGCTCCAAAGATCACAGGGGGAGTGCCAGGATTTGTCTGCTCTGAGGTTGTCAAAATTACATTTGTTCATGTATAACTAAAATTACAATAACACACTTAACTGGATAATTTATACAAAAGTCTGTATATAAAACTATTTAAAAAGATTTATAATAAAACGTTACCGCAAATTAGTTTTCACGCCACTAATTTCTTTAATGCATTGACACAACTTGTGATTTTTTAGGTCGTAGCGGGCTCAGTTATAAAGCTAGAGTGAAGATACTGTTATCATATGAAACTAGAGAACCTAAAGAATCCATCGGTACAAGGAGGCTAAATACTAACTAGAATAAATACTAACAACTTGTGCTAAATTTTGGCAAGAAAAAAAATGGCATGACCATTTTCAAAGGGGTCCCTCCATCTGAAAATGGGTTCTATATAATAACAGACATGCCCACTTTATGATAATCACATGCAATTTGGGGCAAGTCATAGTCAAGTCAGCACACTGACACACTGACAGCTGTTGTTGCCTGTTGGGCTGCAGTTTGCCATGTTATGATCTGAGCATATTTTTTTATGCTAAATACAGTACCTGTGAGGGTTTCTGGACAATATCTGTCATTGTTTTGTGTTGTTAATTGATTTCCAATAATAAATATATATATACATTTACATAAAGCAGCATATTTGCCCACTCCCATGTTGATAAGAGTATTCAATACTTGACAAATCTTTTATCGCGATTAATTTGCAATTAATCGCGATAAAATATGGACAATCATGCGATTAATCACATTAATTACATTTATATAACCTCAATAACCAAAAAGCTATTTTGACTCTAATATTATAGTAAATG
>CAKAOI010034271.1:8463-20544 GCA_916701655.1 Sebastiscus albofasciatus | reverse complement strand
TTGTGCAGAAATAACTGCTGCAGCTCCTCCAGACCAACAGAGGTTTCCCGTGTCTTGTGAAGTGACGGGGCTCCGCAGAGAGAAACGTTATCGTCTCCAACCAAAACTCCGGTGTCTCCCCTGTTCCCTCCGGCCGCGGTCGGGAGGCTGAGGCGGGAAAAGTCAACAGTAGGATCAGCATTGATTCATGGAGAGACCTTGGTCTGGTCAGCTAACATTACTGCCAAGCAGCTGAAATATAGAGTGATATCGTGCTTTTAGCTGACGTGTGTCTCCTCACTGTGTTGAGCGATGCTCCTTCATGTCTATGTAGAGCGAGCACAAGCGCGAGCAACAGGACGCTGACTTTAGTTGACTTAACGGCCACAGATGTTGCTGTTAACAAGACATTTTTGATTCTCACATAGAGTCCATTTAAATCTAAAATGAATCCTAATATTATTTTGAATTGGTGGAGAGGTTGGGCAGGGAGGACTGAAATGCTCACTCTAAAATCTCTTCTCTTTGCCAAAATGTTGGGACCTCATAATATAAGAATGCTGTCATTTCACAGGATCTCCTCACACACAAGGTTTAAGTGGCAGCCTCACAACCACAGAAGTACACACACAGACACACACACACACATACACACACACAGCTCCTGGTTGTCAGTACAAATCCTATCCAGGTGACAGCAGTGCATCATTCATCAGCCAGAGGCCTTCCTAATTACCTGATGCTGCTCCCTAATTACTGTCTGATACATGGAAAAAATAGCTTCTCCTCGCAGCAGGACATTCAGTGTCTTCGTGTCTTCCCCTCTGTTACCTCAATCATTACAGTACAGATCTCTCTTTGTCTCTTTCTGTCCATCTGTGGCTTGTCTGTTTTGGTCAAAGATGCTGTTTGACCGTTGCACATCATTAATATTACACAAGCTGCTTTCACGTAAATTGAAACAAAACACGAATGCAACAAAACTACTGGGATATGTTTAGTAAAACATCATGGTTTAGTTTGAAATACGTCACATTATTTAAGTTAATAGTCAACACTGAACAGCGATCTCCTGGGTGAAAGTTCCACCCTCCTCCCTACGCGGACTTCCGAGGACGATGATTAGAAACGTATTTGTGATACATCAAAAACAAATGTAATCCAGAAAAAAATGTTTCCCTCAAAACATAACTGACAGTACAGTTTTGTTACATTAGAGCGTTATTTCACAGTTTGAAAACCTCTGGCCCAGACAGATATGTCCACTTCTGTGTCTCCTCCGGGTCTGTAAAGTGAGGCCAATGCTGAAGTACATTAAACCTGCGTTCCTTCTACCAGCCAGCAGGGGGCGACTCCTCTGGTTCTATAGAAGTCTATGAGAAAATGAGTCTACTTCTCTCTTGATTTATTACCTCAGTAAACATTGTAAACATGAGTTTATGGTCTCAATCGCTAGTTTCAAGTCTTCTTCAATACAGCATGATGTCCATTTAGTAAATGATGGTCCCATTTAGAGTCACATAGACCATAAAGCAGGGGATGCTTCAGGGTGGGGCTACCTTGTGATTGACAGGTCGCTATCCAGCTAGTTCTCATTCCAAGGGTGTCAAATACCAAGGCTTTGTTATCAGCATTTGATATCACTACACAAGACATCCCTTGGCGCCTGTATGAAACACACCCGGTGTTCCTTTAACTACAACGTAAACCCATCCACAACAACAGTAAACGCTCCAAGAAAGTGCGCCGGGAATGTGGTGACGTAGGGGTAGAGGTGGATTGGTCCAGCAAACACAAGACTTTCATCCAAGCCCCCAGGAAGTGCGCCGGTCATCGATCATCGATCCCGACTTTCGTAGTGGCCAAACGGCGGTACTGCAACTTTCGTGTCTGTCACGTGATGCCATTGGGCCCAAAAATACTTTTTCCCATAGACTTATATTGGTAGAGAGACGTCTGTAACTCAGCGGATCATTTATTTTGAGGTGAATCAACTTCCCAGTACGAAAACTCTAAAAACTGAATGATTTAAATAAGGACTATTAAAGTAACTAATAGCTGAATCCAGAGTTATTTCCCTTCCTCCGTTCATGTGAGTGAGACCCAGACCGAGGCTGGAGCGCAAGCCGTGATGACGGCGTGACGTTGGGACCCCGTGACCGAGTCATGTGACTGAGCGGACACTACTCAGACAATCATCTTGGACGCTACTACGCCAAGACCCGGTTACTTTTCCAGACGGAAGTCGAGCCATTTAGGCTTCATGCGCCACTGAGCAACTCTCCTAGGAATGACCGGGGCCCTGCCTCCAATGCTGGATCCAGTTCTCTTTATACACCCATGCTTTCATCCAGGAGACCTGTTGGTGTCCAGTGTGTCACGTTACAGTCAGATATTTGTTCGTGTCCCGTGTTTACAAAGTTTTTTTCCCAACGATATTTAACCCTATCGCAGTGTGTTTCCAGTTCATGAAAGTTAATCATAACATGTTGGTTGCCTAAAAATGTCTTATTCAGCGTTCGGTTGTACTTAGCTCCACCCTCTCGTGTCACTTCTGGAAAAAAACACGAGATGGCGACGGCCAAAATGCCGAACTCGAGGCTTCAAAACGGCAATCCACAAATGAATAGGTGACGTCAAAGTGACTACGTCCACCTCTCTTATACAGTGTATGGTCCCCAAAGACAGATGTCTACTCGTTGTTTACATTTGACTAGAGATCTGGATGTAGTGGATGTAGTGGCATGTACATGTCAACAAACTTCCTTCATACCTGTAGGAGTACTAGTCATTCATTCCAATTATCATCCAGATCATCATGTGATCCTGATGCTGTTATACTGTATAGCGCCATTCTATGACAATTACGTCCTGTTGTTTGCAGCCTTGTGGGCCTTTAAAGCCCTTTGAGATGACAAACTATGATTCGAGGCTCTAGCGAGCTACAATATCAGCAAAGCCTTTCAGATGGAGAGAAAATGTTACTAATAGTTGAGCTTTCTCCTCACCGTAGCCGTCGCAGTGAGCTCACGCAGAAGGCTAAACTATCGGAGAGATGGAGAGAAAATGATGCTTTCCCTGAGCTACTGCCATAGATACCGTAGCCGTGAGGCTAGCTCACAGCGCTAGCCACAGCCGTGAGCAGAAGGCTAAACTATGAGCAACGTTTTCCCTCCATCCCTGAAACACTTCGCCGATATTTTCATTCTCTTTTTGATGAGTCTGTCTTCCTTTGGGTTGCTCTGCAGTGCAGGCACCTGTTGCCAATGATGGAACAGCAACTTTTACTGCAGGATATTCCGCCGTTGAATCAGCCTTTCACTACCTGACGGGACGTGCACATGTATTTCTAGAACAGCTAATAGGAACTCTCTCTCTCTGAAATGACCTGTGATTGGTCAAAGTCTCCCGTCACGGGCTAGATGTCCTAAAGCCTGAAAACATAGCCATGAGGAGGAGCACAAGTCTAGTTTTCTCTCAGAACACTTGAACCACAATATGCTGAAAGGTTATATATATATAATATGGCCTATTCCAGCTATAAGTTTTACCACTTAGTGACCAGGGGTCACATGCAGTTCCTGGAAGAAGTTTCAAGAATTAAGGAATAACTTCATTATCATATTCATGTTTCAATACTCTCCATCCTTCAATTATCATCATTCACCACACGCCTTCATGGGACGACAGCTAGGCAGACCATCAGGTACCTGTGACGTGTGAAGTCTGCTGGCTCAGCTCCCTCCATAAAATGTGTAGGACTGACTTAAAAGAATTATTAACCACCTCCCCACCTCCCATCGAGGAGAGTTAGTGGTCATATCCCAGCACCACCTGTGTCATACTCAGGCTTTGACCACACACAGTTGAACGCACGGCCAGCACCGGCCCCTTCAAGGCAGCCGACCCATTGGCTGTGGGAAACAAACAGCGGTTTCTCACAGCGGTGGAGAAGGCCACAAGCTGGCTGCAAACTATGTCAACAGATGCTGCACGGACGTGCGAACACCCAATTACAGAGCACAGCTCAGCGTGGCACAGTCTGCTCTCCATGAATACGTGGATGTCAAGGCTAGTTTGGAGAGGCTACACGCTCCAGTTCGTCGGTCCCGGTGTGGTGGAAATGATAATGTCATGTCAGGCGGATATAATAACAGCCCTGATGACAGAGCTGGTGTAGCGTCTGGGGAAGGAAGCGATTTCCCACGGCCCTCCAGGATAGGAGCACCAAGGGTTCTGTTCCCGCTATTTCCTCCCACCAAAGAAAACAGGCGGGATGAGCCCCATTTGGACCTGTCTCTGTTCAACAGGCATTATGAAGCTGCCTTTTCCCGTGCTGACAATCAGACGTGTATTGGAATGTGTGGTTCACTTCCATTAACCTGACAGATGCCTATTTCCACATTCCTGTCATTCCCAAGCACAGAACATTCCTGCATTTCTCCTTCCAGGGAATACAATGCCAGTACAACTGCCTACCATTCGGCTGCTCCTGTCTGCTCCAGCTTTAACCTACCTTCAGACATGGGGGAGAATGAGTTGGCCCCACTGTTCAGGCGTATGCTGCAGCCATCCTGCCACGAAGGCTATACGTAGCGTCGGTGTGGTTCCGATATGCTAGGAAAGTGCGTTTTTTAATATCACAAATTGATCTACAAAAGTGCCATGTCTTATATAGAGTCCTTGTCCTCATTCCACAAAAAAAGTTGCACACAAAAATAAGACTAAAAATGTGTCCATTTCTTATAAAAGACTGGACAAATGACCCAACTAAATGGCCTGATGTGTCATTCACAGATATGTTCTGCTATCTGGTTGAATCACCTTGTAAGTGACACTATTACATTTACTCAGTATATGATAAATTAAACGTACCTTTTTAATACCCTACAGCCATATAATGATATGATGTAATAGATTTGAATATCTGAGTGAACTCCATGCAGTTTCAAGACAGTAGCAGCGCTAATGTTACTCAATGCCATCAGCCTGTTTTGACATATGCGACATCACGCAGGGATTCACACACAGTGCAACCTAAAGAGCTACAGGTCCTTGGAAGCTCACAACTTCTTCACTAGTGGCTTTTTTGGGATTGTAGTCCATCAGAAAATGTCTCGGTCAGACACTAATCTGTTTGGTGGTGATGTGAAGTCATCCTGGAGGGTGACAGACACAGATAATAACGCAGAACTAATCACTTATTGTAATGATGTATAATATCGACCTTGTTGTGTCTTTATATTGACAGAATAAGAAAGATAAGAAGATCAATTTGTGGTCTTTTTATTTACTTATAGCCTGATAATATCGGACACTCTCTTGAATATACACTCTCCATGACGCCATGTACACAAACCACGTACCATCAGTGGTGAGCTCCAGATCAGACTAGAGACGTAACCACTGAAAAGATGGGTGAGTAGTACATGCTCTCTTACAACGTTTGTGTTTTTTAAACAGGAAGCACAGATCCCATTCCCTCTAGATTATGTTTGTGAACCTCCAACCTTAAAGTTCAAACTGTGCTTATAAGAGAAGCCCCATCAGACCTGGGTTGCTGTACCGGGGGATGGTACCGTCCTATCTGTCTCCTATCAGATTCTGTCCCTCTCTGGGTAAAATATTAAACTTTAGGTCCGGATTTTTCAGTTTATTTGACATGCAGAAAGCTACACAGCAGCTTTTGGCCACGGTAGCAAATGCTTGTTTTAAAAGGATGTGACATTTTGTGGGCGTTCCCATGAATGCGGACTGTATGTATGGAGAGAGATTAGTTTTGCTGAAGTGCTTTTTAAAGAGAGTCAGACAATAGTAACTGTTGCATTCTCTAGCACCACAGAGTGATTTACCGCTGGTGCTGCACGCTCGCACACTCTGGGGGTCCCCCTGAGCCAATAGCCCAAATCTCTCTCAAGATACCTCTTAAGACAGCGCTCCTCCTAGCCCTGACATAGGCAAGGACACAGGACAGAAGCATAGCGACATTACAGCCACATTCCTCATTTACACCTAAAATCTTATCAAACTCATTTCGGTTGACAGTCATTCCTCTTGAGGGTTTCTTCCCTCCGACTCACCGACTCTGCCCAGAGCACGCTTTGTCTCAGTATGCTGTACGCGAGGCAAACACGAGACAGACACAGCAGCTGTTTGTTCATTGCAGAGGACACTCGCGAGGTGTGGCTCTGTCAAAACAGTGTTTGTTTCACTGTGTGATGTCATCACACAAGCCTACAGACATGAGAACGTTTGTAACCCGTTTGTAACCCGGCCGCCACATTGAAAACCAAAACCAAGCACCGTCCACCAACCGGAGCAAACGTTCTCATTTCACAGCTAAACAGTTCACTGTAGATGTTTCTGAGAACATGTGAGGAAAGAAATAGGCATTACAGTAATAGAATATTGATTCATATCTGATCAGCGTTGCCTAGTTTGACAGCTTGATCAGATTTCACCAGTTTGGTGAGCAGTGATTGACAGCTGCCCAGAGACTGCTTGGCTCTGATTGGTTGTTTTCCTTTGGTGTTGTGAAATGAAGGCAGAGGAACATGATTCTGTCTCCAGCAGAAGTCAGCATATAGTTTTATATCATATCTGCTCAAAGTTACCGCCTGCAGCTTTAATAATGAAACTGCTGAGAGGGTGGACAACACACCACTGACATCCTCAAACGCTGCCAACAAAGACCCCCCCCCCCAGGCCTCCCCTCGACCCATTCCTCACATTGCTTCCATCTGGTCGTAGATACAGATCCCCGGCCTGGAGACGGCCACTCTATGGCAGGAGGTTTGTCCCTCGGCCATAATATCACTCAACTAAACACACCGCCAGCTGTCATGTGTGTAGGTGTCATGTGTAGGTATGTGTGTATAAATGTGGATGTAGGCTATCTGATGTCTTTCATGTAGTTCTGTTGTGGTGTAGAATGTATTTATGTGAGGCTCTGTGGAGGCGGTTGCAACTTATTTCGTTGAAGAAGGACAATAGAGAGTCTATATACCTATCCATCCCTCTGTCCCTCATTCTCTATATTTCCATTGTTTGTTCCTCTAGTGTTTCTTTCTTGTTGCAGCTCTGTACATGCACACACACGCACACCAGCTGGAGAGCTCATTTGGAGGATGGAGGTGTCGTGTTGCTCTGTCATGATCAGGATAATGCCTTTGGCATCACTTACCATTAATCACATTCTAGGGGGAAATGGATGGGCTACAAACACACACACACGCACGCACACACACACACACACACACACACACACACACGCCCACGCCCACACACATACACACGCCCTGACCCACGCCCACACACACACACACACACACACACACACACACACACGCTTGTACAGCATAATCACAAATTACAATGTCAAAGAGCCCCTTTCTTTATAGGTATTAGTACTCTGTATTTCTAATAAATGTGTAACAAGCAGCTTTGTATGACGAGACGTATTTTAAATAATGTACAAAGGTCAAAGGTCATAGTTGAGATGTACAGCAACACATGGGAATGCAGCATTATTATTTATCTGATTTGCCAGCGTAATAAATCTAGCAGAAATGGCAATTTATATTCAGGTGAGGTGAAAACACCTGTCAGGAAAGAGAATACATAATTCCATAAATAGGATCCATCTGTGAATAAACCGCCCAGAAATGACCTCTGCTAATGGAGGAGGTGTGACTGCAGTAGTCAAACAATAAGGACGAGTGTCACAAGCTGGAAAATATATATCAAAATGAATGATGGAGACTGGAAATATATGACAAGAGCTATACCATACAGCTTGATAGCCTAAATGAAGATAAATACAAATAAAACACAATACATAATACGGAACATTCAGAATGTAAACACATTAACATGACCTCTATTGAGGAAAAATGTAAAAAAAGTTTATATATGCTTAAATCTGTCCAAAATGTGCTAATGAAGGCTCTATGTGCACACGCACACGCGCGCGCACACACACACACACACACACACACACACTCACACTCAGGCTGAGATTCAGTTTCTGTGTAAGTAAGATCCTGAGAAACAGGAAGCCCAAGACACCTTCATGGAGTTGGGCAAGGATTGGGAACTAACACCAGTGTGATGTGAAACTTGATGATGATGATGACGATGATGATGGCGATGATGATGGTGACAATTACATGTATTTTAAAAAGTGATGTCAGATAAATATAATATCATATAATATAAAGTCAAACAAAAGTTAACCAGATATTCAATTTTCTTGTCTTGTGTTATTACCTCCTTCCAAGGCCCTGGGCCTTCAGTCTGACTGACTGTCTGTCTGTCTGTCTGTCTGTCCCTCTGTCTGTCTGACTGTCTGTCTGACTGTCTGTCTGACTGTCTGTCTGTCTGACTGTCTGTCTGTCTGACTGTCTGTCTGTCTGTCTGACTGTCTGTCTGTCTGTCTGTCTGTCTGACTGTCTGTCTGTCTGTCTGTCTGTCTGTCTTGTCTGTCTGTCTGACTGTCTGTCTGTCTGTCTGTCTGTCTGTTAGCAGGATTACTCCAAAAGTTTGTGATGGATTTGATTGAAAGTTTTTGGAGGGGTGGGGGTGAGGTGGGGTGGGGTGGGTGGGGGGCACAATGAACAATCCATGTCCATCAGATTTTGGTGGCGATCCGGATCATGATTATTTTTGAAGGATTCCGATCAGCCTGAACATGAAGACCACAGGGTATAACACATGCACAGTGTGACTGACGACGCGTTGATATCACGTTGATGACGCGTTGATGACGCGTGACCCCGCCTCCTTCTCCTTCAGCAGAGAGATACGTGTGTGGATGTGTGTGGATGTGAGCTGCTGTCCATCCGCAGTGAGAGAGAACAAAGCGGTAGCTGACGGGATGAGAGACAACGTAGTGTAACATTCTACAGACATAACCAGGCTGCTGAATGAGAGAGGCATCCGCCGATACGTTACACGGAAACACACGTGTTAATAACAAGCCGACCATTTCACGGTACCGCCAGCTGGGAGCTGGGATCTGTTTTTAAAGTCCCGCGTTGGCGGAGGTCTGCGCTCTCTGAGTGATATTCTAGTTTTCTTTAGGAAAGTTTTTCTATTATTTTGTGTTTCTGACAAAGTTCTGAACATTCTATTAGAAACAAACTGCACAAAGTTCTGTTTATTGTGATAAGAAATGTTGTTATGGATTATTAATGTAATACATGGCTGTTAAGCTCTGTTTGTGCTCTTTAAGATGGACACATGCACACATGCACACATCAGATCAACATCAAGTTACTTATTAGGGCATTTGCAGAGGCATTCAGAATTTGCCCTATTGCAGCGTTAGAGGTCAAAGGTCAAATTCTGTTGTCCTCACTGTCATGACAATGTGACTGTTAGACAGATTCTAGTCTTACTTTAACAATGATGTGACTTCATAATATTCTGTGATGGTTCTGCTCTTTTATACTGGACACACACAGAACAGCACAAGAAGCTCCTCAAGTCTGTCTGTGTGGGGTTTGTCTTGGTGCCCTGGTGTCCCCCCCGCAGTCCGTGGAAGTTGGGTATGAGGTAGTTGGTGTGAGTGTGTCTGTCTATGAATGTTAGCGCTGTGATAAACTGACGACCCATTCGAGATGTACCGTGCTGTTCCTAACCAGGACTAGGACCAGTGTTCTGAGGAGAGATGGAGAACTACATCATTTACACGGTAGAATTGTTAACTCTCTATTGTGTCCAAAAATCATCCCATAAACCAAATTGACAAAAACTCTAAAATGCTGTCTTTTAGCTTTAATGAGTGTTATGAGAGCCCATCTGATAACTGACCAGTTGCCTTGGTATCCCTGCTCATCCACTGTGTGACTCACCTCCTCCTGCCAGTGTTTCTCTCTGCTTCTCTCCTGCGTTTCCTCTGCAGTGATGCTGGATTCTCGGTGGCTTTCAGCAGCAGCTGTAGCTGAGATCAGCATGCGTTGTTTTATAATTGATGTGTGAGCTACTCATTAACAAACAATAGTCTGTGCAAAGCATAGCAAGCAGACAGGCTGGCTGTCAGGAGGTGACGACCGGTTCTTTATGCCCCCGCGCCGGCGTCAGTCCGTCCGCCTCTCTGGTGAACGTGATACCTCCGGAACAGCTGGAGGGAATTCATTCAAATTTGGTACAAATGCCCACCTGGACTGAAGGATGAACTGATTAGATTTTGGCGGTTAAAGGTCAAAGGTCAGGGTCACTGTGACCTCACAAAACATGTTTGTGGTCATAACTCAAGAATTCATATCCTAATTATGATAATTTCACACAAACATGAAGACACAAGTGATGACAGACATGGAAGTAAAGACTTGACATATTGGTGGAGTCACACAACCACAAGGCGCTAATTCTAGTTCATTCTGAGTTTTCTGTTTGCACTGTTCTACCACTGTCTCTGTGTCTTCTCTCAAACAGCAACCCACTGTGACCAAACGGTTTGATTTAAATGAAATAAAAAAGTCATGTATCATGTGTGACTCTAATATGTCATCAGTGGAGTGGAACAAGGGTCACCCATTGTGGATCCAGGGGAGGTAACAAAATGAGAAACTGTTTTATGTTTCCGTCATTTTTATTTAACATAAATTATTCTTAGCAGTGAATGGAAAATAAAAATGTATAGTCATAGGTTCGACATAAGTGTGTCCTAACATATGCGATGCAGTGGTGGCTGGTGAGGACAGGAGGAAAACAACCCACACGGCATCATGTTCTTTTATTTAGTTATTTCTTTTATTTTGCACTTGCAGCTCCATTTCATGTATGGGCTCAGTGCTGCTCCATATACTCTATTTGCTCTCATGTCCTAATCCTAATTTAGTTTGACAAGTGTTATAATAGATAAAGGGCCTCCGTCGGTCAGTGTTTGAGCGTGGTTGGTGCATCCTCCGGGTCTGGCTGTCTGGTACAGCGTCTCTTGTGACTGAAAAGCTCTACTGTATGTGAGAGTGGCAGTCTCCATCACAGAGGTCACATCAGTGTGTGGTTTCTGGTCTGCCTGCGTTGCTGCGTTCTTTCCTGCGGGCCCTCTTGTCTGCCGCTGCGTCCTTCAGTTTTTGCTCCTCCGTCATGAGGTATTGGTGCAAGGTGCTCATCCACTTTGTGCTGTCAACCGCAAGAGCCTCCCAGGACTTGGTGTCGATGTCTAGGGCCTTCATGTCTCGCTTGCAGACATCTTTGAAGCGCGTTGTTCTGCTCCCAGTTGCCAGTTCTTCATAGAGGAGGTCTTTGGGATGTGACCATCCTCCATGTGACAGACGTGGCCCAGCCAGCGCAGCCTGCGCTGTCTGAGCTGAGTGGACATGCTGGTGAGGCCAGCGTTGGTCAGAACCTCGGTGCTGCTTGCTTTGTTTCACCAGGATATGCCCGGGTTGCGGCGGAGGCTTCTCAGATGGAAGGAGTTTGGCCAATCACAGGTCATTTCAGAGAGAGAGTGTTCCTATTGGCTGTTCATTCAACGGAGGCAGCTGTCAATCACTTGCAAACTCTGATCAAACGGTCAAACTAGGCAGCACTGATCAAATATGAATCAATATTCTGTTACTGTAATGCTCTAGATATTTCTACGTATACACCGCTCTGTGAGGCTGCACAGTGGAGCTCTGAGCTAAATGCTAACAGCATGTAAAAGTGGATGTATTATTCTTATTTTAAAGGTTTATACTTGTATTTTGGTGTTTCTACTAGAAGATGTTTACATGCTTTAATGTTCAAAAACAACTTGACTTTTGTCATAGCGACTGTGCTGCAGCACCTCTTTACACCTTCTGTCTGAACGCTCTGTTGGAACTCCTGAGGCTGATGGGAATGTCATTAGTTTGCCATTATTTGGCCATAAACAAAAGTATTAAAAAAAAGAAAGAAATTTTGACCTGTGTTAGATGAAAAGTCAGGGGATCACCACAGTTATAAAAATGATGATGATGGATTTACCTGTAAGAAAATACAGCAGCACATTTACTTTCTTCGCAGACACAGATCTTTTGGAGCCAGTAGCCAGATTATTTTTCTATTTTTCAGTTCAGTGATTCAGAGTGTCCTGTTGTACTGCAGCACAGCCTGGCTCAGTAGTCTCTCTGT
>CAKAOI010034269.1:0-30166 GCA_916701655.1 Sebastiscus albofasciatus | reverse complement strand
CAGCATCAGCTCCAGCAGCTGCTGTCCTCACAACCTACAGCGGTACGACACACACACACACACACACACACACACTGGCAAGCTTGCAACTACTCACTGCCATCACCACTATCACACACAGTTAAACACACACAAAGACACTGAGCGACAATTTTCCTTTGGACAATGGCCTAAATCACCAAGCTTATTAACTCTTTTTCTTTCTTATTCCCTCCGCTGCTCACCCTACTTTACTCCGCTCTTTTCCATCCCTCATTGTCCTCCTTCTTATCCAACTCTCGTTTCCTTTCTTGTCTAAATCTTTCACTTTATCCTTCATTTTTCTCCTGCATTTTCTTCCTTATTTCCTCCTCTCTCCCCTCCCTCCCTCTCTCTGTCTCTCTCTCTCTCTCTCTCTCTCAGGAGCAGCAGCAGGTGTTGCTCTACCAACTGATGCAGCAGCAGCAGGACCTCCAGCAGCTGCAATCCCTCTCCTCCTCCGCCCAGATCCCCTCCATGCCGCTCTCCTCCGCTCAGCTGCCCATCAACAACCTGCTGCCCGGCGCCCAGGGCCAGGGCCAAGGCGCCATCACCGCCAACCCCTTCCTGGCGCTGCAGCACGCACACGCTGACACACACGCCTCGGGGCCACAGAAGCCGCGGCTAGCCGAGAAGGCCGTGGGCGTCGCGGGGCAAGAGAAGACATGACGGCAGATGCTCTTTATGTTTTTGGTTGCTGTTGTTTTTTCTTTTAAATAAATATGCAGAGTCTTCGGGAGATCAGCCTTTTGGTCAACTTTGTGGTTCGGTGATGAGAACATTGGCAGCAGAGAAATCTGCGTTCCTGGTAGATTATTCTATCCAGCGGTCCGTGCTAATACATTAGCATGCACTACGGCGACCTCGTCAGGTTTATTTTGCAACTTTTTTCAGGTTACAGTCTTAACACAACATTTCGTCTTCATTTGTACTATTTATGTCCATACAATTTTATGTTTTTTTTAGCTTTAGTGCTGCTTCAGGGTTTTATTTGATCACTGTTGATATGATTTTCATTTGATATCACTGAACTTAGTGTGTTAGTGTCAGTAAATACATGATGTGTTTGATCTCTCAACAACTGAGTTGACTAACAGGTCAGCCTTTTTCTTCAATTTCTCTCAATATGTTCTTCATCCTGCTTCTTCTTCACATTTATTCTATCTCTCGTTGCTGTGTCATCTTTTTTTTTTTTTTGCATCATTTCCTTCGTCTCCACATTTCTCTCACTGTTTCTCCATCCTCCACGCTAAAACATCCCTCTGGGTCTGGTCTCTCTGCTGTCTCACTCTCTCAGGGGCCTCAGCTTAACTCAGCACACAAGCTAGCACACACAGAACTACAAAAAAAACTAGCAGAAATACATGTATATGAAAAAAGAAACTACAATTCCCCACCACAGGACTTAACAGTAGCAGATGCATGTTTGACATGTGTCTCGCAGCGATCCCGAGGGGAATATATTGGGCGAGAGGCTTGTGAAAATATCCCATATGTTCTCGCTGTCGCTGCCTCTCTCCCCCAGTGTCTTTCACTCCAGTTTGTGTAGATCCCTTAATGTCAGTGGAGCCAAGCCTCGTACAGTCACCGCAGAAGCCTTGCTTTTGACTGTCTCTTCTCTGGGCCAGATACAGGGGGCTCACTCAGGGAAGTGAAATGTAAAAGTTGAATGTTCAGAGGGATGCATGAATCCACACGGCACAGACTCCCAAAGAGAAATTATGCAGTTGGTTGTCAGCACGTGGAAGTCATTACATTTCATCTTCCTGATTGAGCCCCCCGCTGCACCTACCTCTCGAGCAGGACCAGCCTATCAGGACCTAAAAACCCACAACAGTGAGGACTGGCCAATCAGGGTTCAAACCCAAAAGTGCCTGAGGCCAAGGCGGGGGGGAAAGAAGGCGGGATTTGTTTTCCTTTTACCTGTGTCCCTGTCACTCAGCCCAATTCTTCACAATGCTACTGGTAATTAAGCTGCGTTGCTACGGCAACAGATTACAAAAAAAAAGACTTGCGGTCTCTTTAATAAAACCAGGAAATATTATTCTGCTGCATTCTCTAATATCAAAGCCAACTTTATATTGTGCTTTTTATTTATTGGGAGTTTGTTTATGTAATGGGCATAAGATGATATATTTTAAAAAGCCTGCTGGTGTTGCAACTTAACATTTTGTACTACTGTGTAAAGTTTTGTTTGTTTGTTTGTTTCTCCCCTCATACAGTCGAATCTTGCTGTAAACCCATTTAATGACTTCTACTCTGTGTTGTGATTTGAAAGCTTGAAGCTACTTGGCTGATTGGGGGGGCGGGGGGGTGGTGGCTGTATATAGCTGTTTGTAGGGGGGAGGAAGTGTGTCATGGGGGCGTTCAGTGGCACAGTTTCTACCTCGTTAAGTGTACATAAAGCTTTCTCATTGGCCCGTTGGTGTACATAAGTGATTGTGATTAGCCGTGCTGGTATGAAGGAAAGCCAATGAAGCCTCAATTTGTGTGCGTGAATCTTTAGGACCAGACAAAAAAAAAAGGTTGACAGTGACTGGACACACAAAGTATTAATTTATTTTTATATGTGCAGGGACATTGTGTTTCTTTTTTTTTTCTTTTTTTTTTAAGTTTTGCACCGTTTTCTTGATGAGAAGTCATTTTATACTTGGCACCGTGTTTTCATCTGTGCACACATTTGTTTGGATCAGTTTTGTACAAGTGGAAAATAATGAGGGTGGTGGGGGGTAAAAAAATAAATCTAACATTGTATTTCAAAACACCAAAATAAAGAAACACTCTGGATAAATTAACAGGAGCATTTTGTCTTTGTATTTAGGAGTTTGTTAAAAAACATATATACATTAGACAGTGAATTTGTATTTGTTGTCAATTGTAAATGTTCTTTTGCAGTTTACACCTGGATTTATACTGAATGCTGACACTTAAAAGATTTTTTAAAAATTACAATATATATATATATTATTTTTTATCTTTACAAATAAATTAATACAAATTATATTTTTTATATATAATTATGAAATAATATAATTCAAAATATAATGTAAATTCTATTTTCTTATGTTTTTATTGCTGACAAAGTCTGTGTGGAGTAGTAACAATGCCTTCAGTTTATTCATCTTGAATTCATTTAATATATGCATGGAACATTTATACATTTTTATTTTTGTTTATTTGATAGGGACGGGAAACAGCTACAAATGAGCCAGTTTCATTTTCATTTACCCAGATGTTTAAAAGGCTCCCTAAAATAGAATAAAATAACATTTTTTAAAGTGATATTAAATATGCACAAAATATATACACTACATTTCCACCAATAAATAATACCACGTTATAATACATTAGCTACCATGAAAATTACATATATGCATGTTTCTTTCTCCTCTGATCACATATATAAATCATGACTGCAGATGAGATGAGGGTAAACTCGAAATACTAAAAATATTTTATTTCAAATTAATTGACAATAGAGACTGTCAATTTAGATGGTGAACCTGGTGTATATTAAAAGACATTAATTAAGTTGGATATTATAGCAGAGATGTGATTTATTCAGTAACAAGAAGGGGGAGGAAAATGAATAATCATCAAGCTAAGAAGTGCAAATAGAAGCTGAACATCTTTAAATTTAAACAATGTGCTTCAAGGCTCCTGTCCTAACAAATATGCGCACACACCCCCCAAAGCTGATGACTTCCAGCTGCCAAGAAACAACCAGTGTGTGTGTGTGTGTGTGTTTAGAGGTGGGGGCACCATTCTGCTACATCTGCTTCTGCCCTGGTAATTAAAAGCTCACTTTCCTCGTGCACCCCTGCTCCCCCAAAAAATACCCCCCCATCAGGAGTTTTCCATCCCCCCCCACCACCCTTCCCTGCACACACACATGCACACACACGCACACACACACACACACAATCTAACCTGCATTCAACAACACAACCCTCCCTTTCTCTTCTCTTTTCTCAAGCACTTGCTCACTCACCCCTCCCACTACCAAACATCCCTCACAGTGCCCCCCACCCACTCACTATCAGTCCTGTCAATCAAAACCAGGCTGTTTAAACAGCATGTACCCCCACCACCACCACCACCATCACCACCACCCAGGACCTTCTCTTTTATAAGCCTCCACCATCAGAGCTGCCTCCCCTCCACTCCCAGTAATAGCAGCACCACCCTACCACACACACACACACACACACACACACAAACACACACACACACAGGGCAGAGCTGCTGTGTCCATCATCGATCTCACTCCCCCCAGAAACCCTCCCCAAGGGTGGGAGGAGGGCTTACCAGCTGATGGAGGACCCCTGTGTGCTGCCCAACCAGGTGCCTGATCACAAAGTCAAAACACTACTAAGCCCTGGTGTTAGGAGACAAGGGATCTCTCGATCTCTCTCTCTCTCTCTCTCTCTCTCACACACACACGCACACACACACACGCACACACACAGCCTGAGACACAAACACAGGGCAGATAGCAGGCCAGCAGGAGGGTTAAGCCCTGGATGATTAGACAAATGTTGGGCAGATATCTGGAGCTTCAGAGGCGAGCTGAGCTGCTGTCACTGAGGAATGCTCTGCAGCAACATGAGTACCTGCCTGTGACGTTTCAACTCCCTGCTTTCTAGTATTTATTCTCCTGCTTCAAAATGAAACATTTTAATTGTTTTGCATTTTTTTTTCAAAGGCAACCCAGCTGGAGAACATAACCGCAACTATTTGTATTGTCCTGATTGCATCCATAATGATAAAAACAAATTGCACAGCTTGAAATGTTCTGTCTCACATTACACACAATGTATATAGTATGTTATTGCACACTTGCTAATTTATATAGTGGGTTATTATATGTTTATAATTTAGATTTTTTTATGCTTGTTGTAGTAGTCAGGTATATTTAGTGTATTCCAATATTTGTTTATATTTTGTATGCTTTGGATATATTTCTTTAGTGTTGACATGTACATTTTATGCACTGTTCCTGTGCATTGCTTGGATAACCTGCTGCTGTAACACAATCATTTCCCAATTTTGGATCAATAAAGTACATCTATCTATCTATCTAAATGAATACATTCACAATTTAGGCACAACAATTTTTTGTTACAAATAAAATACATATTAATAAAATAATAAGACTACTTAAATAAAAACACAAGGATATATATAAAAAAACAAATACAAATAAAATGTTGGATTTTGTTTTTTTGCTATAATAGGATGACACAACCGAAAAGAGCATCTTGAAGAAAAAATCTAGTTTTTAATAGTTTTAATTTCTGTTGATTTGAATTAAATGTATCAACCACTACTTCCACCATTACATACAATTAAAGTCACACCTTTAAGTACTTTTAACCAGTCCATGCAACTGCAGGGGTTGCGTCCAATTTGTCATTGTCCGATGAAAATTTGGGGATTTTGATTTTTTTTCTGATAAATTGAAGGATTCAGTGCTCCTTTATGGATAGAGAAAATTCAACCATCTGAAAAATGCATTGCCACTTAGATCCTGAAAAGCTGATGGTTTGGAGATGCATGGTTTTCACATACTCACAGTATCTGATGCCATCATCTGTCCCATCCTGGATGAACTCAGAGCATCTTAAACATCACACTCCAGCCAAGCAGAAATGAAAGCAAAACCATAAAACAGGTTAACCAAGTGCCACGAGTAATTCCTACACAGGTTTGGGCATATGTTTGGTAATTCAGTTAAATTATTTAATTAGACCTCAGCCTCAAAGAGGGAGAGAGCAAAGAGCAATAAAGCTGAGAGAGGCTCCGGTGTAATAAACCATTAGCAGGAGGAGGCAGCCGCTGGTGTGTACAGTAATGCAGTGTAAATCATCACAGAGTGGCTGCCATTAGGAGCCCTAATCCTGGCCAGAAACCTGCAGTCAGCTGCCAGGGGCCCTGATCCGGTGCCGAGTGGAACCAGATCCGGCGGACAGAGGTGTTTAGGACCGGGGCAGGAGGAAGAGGAGGAGGAGGAGGAGGAAGGGTACAAGGAGAAGGGAACAGCTGAGGAGATTCCCAGGGTGTGTGTGTGTGTGTGTGTGTGTGTGCATGCCCCCCACAGGTCTCTCTCCTGTAGGATAATGGTGGCGAGGAGAAGCAGCAGGATTCAGCCTCATCCCTCTTCATTCTCAGATAGCTCGTATTCTTCTGCTAAGTGACACTCCTCTGTCACCCCCCTGACACACACACACACACACACATGCATATACACATCCTTCCCAGGACCCTCTCTCTCTCTCTCTCTCTCTCTCTCTCTCTGCCTCCCAGTTCAATGACACCTTGGAGCTTCTTGATGCACATGAAGTGACTGAAGTGTAAACACAAAACTTGACAAATTACACTGAATGTAATATAAGTACTGCACCATTATTTATTTTACTTTGAAAGTCAAGTCCATTTTATGTAGCCTAAAATTCAGAAATGTATCTCTGAGGGCTTCTGTGTACAATCTGCACAACACAGCACTTTTTGACCCACAAAAAAAAAAAACTCCCTTTAAGGACTTATAATGTTTGAGTCATACATTAATACTTTACAGTTTAAATCAATAAAATTAAACATGTTTTACAATCATCATTTACACTAACAACATCCTAGAATACACAAGAAACCATGTAGCATTGTCCACAGCATTGATGGATAATTGTAAGCTGAGAACCAATTTACTAAAATTATAGAAAATAAAAAGAGTAAAACTGCAAACATTTATGGAAAAATATTATATAAATAAACAGATTTTTTTAATAAATTAATTCAGAGTTGTTGTGCAATTAAACAAGTACATATTTACAGAATTACAAAAAAGTCAAATCCAATTCATATAGCCTAAAATTCAGAAATGTATCTCAGAGGGCTTCTGTATACAATCTGCACAACACAGCACCTTTTGACCCTCAAAACAGACATGGAAAAACTCCCTTTTAGGACTTATAATGTTTGAGTCATACATGAATACTTGCAGTTTAAAATCAATAAAATTAAAAAGATAAAATAGAAAGAATAAAACTGCAAACATTTATGGAAAAATATTATATAAATATACAGATTTTTTTATAAATTAGTTCAGAGTTCTTGTGCAATTAAACAAGTTAATATTTAAAGAAACCACAAAACTGTGTAAATCTATCATTTGTTCTTGTGTATCATGTGGGCTACCATCAGAGGAAAATGGCAAAATATAAAAATAAAAAAAATCCCAAAATACATAAATAACAGCAGATAATAACTCTACATTGTTAGTTTATATTTTAGATAAATTAAAAACTTTTTTCCCAATGTTTGAAATATGTCTGCAAATGGGCTACAAATAACTTTGAACAATTATTGAGTGTATAAAAGGCTGTATAAATAACTTTGGATATAATTGTATAGTGTTATATGTTCGCCAAATGTTGCGGCCCATAAAAAGCAGTTCATGAGTGGAAGCGTCTTCCTGGGACTCAGCGGCTCATGGTCCGCTCTCTGGCCGCTCATAGTGACGCGCTGAGCGGCCAGCGAGCCCTCCCTCCTCCCGCTGCCTGCCTGGAGCTCCCGCGACATGGCGAGAAGAAAGGAGCTCCGAAAACCTGCAGACAAGCGAGGAGGATAAACTCCACTGTGCGCCAAGAGTGTGTAAACTCAGCGGTGATGGGAGGGGATTTAAATAAGTGATTTTCGTGTTGTCTGCTATTCCCCTTTCGAAAGGGGAAATGCAGCTCTGCAGCTCTGCAGAGTGCGTCTCTACCGGTTCTCTGTTCAGCGGAGAGTTCACAGCAGCAGCGCCGCGTTCAGCGTCACATCCCTGGGTTGATTTATCTGAGGCTCCGCTGTTGACTCATGGAAGAGTTTCACAACATCTTGTCAAAATGTTGGGGACAAATTTTCACACACTCTCCCGAAATGTTATAAAAAAAATATATGGATATATTTCTTTAGTGTTGACATGTACATTTTATGTACTGTTCCTGTGCATTGCTTGGATAACTTACTGCTGTAACACAATCATTTCCCAATTTGGGATCAATAAAGTACATCTATCTATCTATCTATCTATCTATCTATCTATCTATCTATCTATCTATCTATCTAAATGAATACATTCACAATTTAGGTACAATTTTTTGTTACAAATAAACTGCATAGATCTTAAACAATAAGACTACTTAAATAAAAACACAAGGAGATATATATAAAAAACAAATACAAATAAAATGTTGGATTTTGTTTTTTGCTATAATAGGATGACATAACAGAAAAGAGCATCGTGCAGAAAAAATCTAGTTATTGGAGAGTTATTGTTCACTACTGAAACAGACTATTGTAGTATTTTCATCAAGTATGTAATGTATAGGCTACATATAGCCTATACAGTGAGGATCTAGTGGTGTTATGATGTGTCATTTTTTTAATATGTCAATTTATGATTATGTTTTTGTGACTTCCTACAGAACTCTAATATTTATCTACTATAATTTAAAAATATTCCTAAATTGACTCTAATATTAAATTTGACTCAAATAGCTGAGCATTGACTCAAATAGCTGAGCATTTTGCTGTGATGTTTGCCTCTTTGTAAAAAATGTAGGTAGCCTCCTAGCTGTTATGGTGACCTCCATGTGTGTTGTTTTGAAGACCATCGACCACAGCAGCCAACTGCAGGGAAGCTGCATGACCCCACACAGAAATGCACTAAATTATGTATAAATTCAATTAAACTCATCTAGAAACCCCCATTTTTTTCTTTGCAATTGGCTTTTTTTTTTTTTTGGCTTCTATATGCCATGTTATTTTAAAAAGCAAAATTAGTCTATTTAACCTGTGCTAGTGTGTGGTATACAAATTGGACAAAAGTATTTATTTCTATATTTATTTGCAAGAGACCAACAGGGATGTTTTTAAGCATGACCTGTTAGACCTAAATTCAAAATATAATTACCCCAGAATTTTATGTATTTTATGTATTTTCTCTTAAAATGTTTACATCCCTGAACATAAAAGGACAAACCCCCTATATTGTATTTCCCCTGCGTTTCCTGTATTTACCATCACTGTGAATGGGCTCTGGGTGAAGAATGAAACACCATTACAAGGACAGGTGGTGCTGGCAGAGATGAATGTAATCTTGTGGGGGTTATAATGAATGTGACGGGATATAGATCTGAGATGAGATCTGGTTTGATCATCAGGTAAAAATAGATCAGTCACCGGCGGATCATTACTGATAATTACTTCCAAATGGTCGGCTATGTGAGAGGTCTATATTATTAAATAATTCCGCCCCTTGGTTAGTTAGTGATGGCAGGTTGAGAGAATTTCATGTGTGTGTGTGTGTGTGTGTGTCCATGTATAATAAGTACATTAAAAGTGATAGGGTGGATAGAGGTGTATCATGAATTACTCATTTTTGTACTTTGTCAGGTGACAAATTTGATTTTAGTATTCATCAGCTCAAAAAGCTTCATGCATATCAACCTTGAATCCTCTGATATCCATCCCTCCGCTCCACTTGTATGTGTGTATTTTCATGATTAGCTAATAAACATCATTTAATAAAAAGCTGCAGGAAGAGGGAGGGTTTCACACACACACACACACACACACACAAACACCTGTGGGCTGCCCTGAGCAGTTGAGAGCTAAGTGCCTTGCTCAAGGACACTGCATGCAGTGGATTGTGTAAGGGAAAAACATCCTGATGGAGGATTGGAGCTAATTTCCAGCGTTGGAAATCAGAACATTGGAGACTGAGGAGGAGTCCAACTGCTGCTGCAATCACGATAAATGAGCGAACAACAAGCATGTAAAGAGACTTGGGATTTCTCCAACGGGCAACAGCTGTTAAATGGTATAGCAGGCTGCATAATGGTACAGGCTGATGTGTGTGTGTGTGTGTGTGTGTGTGTGTGTGTGTGTGTGTATGAGAGATCGAGCGAGAGCGAGAGAGAGAGAGAGAGAGAGAGAGAGAGAGAGAGAGAGAGAAAGAGAGAGCCCTCCCCCTCCCCTGTTCATCCACCTATCAGCAGGCTTCATTTATTATGCAGACTGGAGACCCCTGGGCTGGAGGCGAAGGCTAGTCTGTGTGTGTGTGTGTGTGTGTGTGTGTTTTGGAAAAAGGGGGGGCACATGTGATGCCCACAAGAGCACATACACACACACACACACACACACACACACACACACACATGCACACACAAACACACACACACAGAAACACACACACGCACAGCTGATTCTTTGCTCACTAATACTGTGGGAGTAAAGGGCCGAGAAGAGAGGTGTAAAAACTGCAGAGAGAGATTTGTGTGTGCAAATAATTGATTGCATGAGTGATGCTGAACTTGTTGCATCAACAAGCCTTTTTTACACGGCAGACATTCTGACTTGTAGCACAGGTGTATACATGATGAAATCAATGATGGCTGAATTCCATTTAGCTGCTTTGATTTCAGGTTCCTGGTTTATTGTGCACGCTTGCTCACTCCGGCTTCGTCCGAAATCGTATACTATTATGCGTGCTCGATAGGCGTTCCACATACTTTTGTGTGAATAAACACTAATGTGTATCTTTTTGGACGCGCTGAGCATTAATTTACGTCGTCACTTCCTGAGAGCCTCCTTTGCCAGTTGCAGACATGTAGCCATGGTAACCCGTGCCAACCTCCTGTGACCAAAATGAAGAATCAAAGTCTGAATTAATTTAAAATATAGAGGTGTCTGTCAATGTCTGTTATGAATTCTGTGGTCACTACTGCACTGTATTGTGCATACTGTAATATTTGCATGCTATTGGTTCCATACTAAGGTTTTGGACATACTCAAATACCTCAAATACTGTTTTAGCGTACTAAATAGCATGTTAGTATGGAACTTCAACCTCTCTCACTCACTGGGACACTTGAATAGAGCCATAGTTAGTGTTATTAGTAACACCTGTGCTTTTCCTACCATGACAAGTCAAAATGGCTGCTGTGAGAAAGGCCTATCATGAGATATTAGTCCAGTAAAAGAAGGCGGTGAGGTTGTCAAGGGTTCATATAACAATTAAGTGTGTGTGTGTGTGTGTGTGTGTGTGTGTGTGTGTGTGTGTGCTGTTTGAACATGTGTGTATATGACCACCTTGAAAAACACACACACAAAGGAGCCGCCGCATGTCTCTCCTCTGCTAACTTATATCTCTTCTGTTGTTTCCCTTCAGAGAAAGAGAGAGAGAGAGAGAGAGAGAGAGAACACAAAAGAGCACTCCTGGTGAACTGTAAATGCATTTCACCCTGAGAAACATCTGTGGACAGAAGTAGCCTTAATACAAGATGTTTAATTAATTTATCACAAATTTACACTTTAAGAACAGATGTGGCGTTTTGGGTCTCCTAAAGTAGAAGACAAAAAAGCTAATATGATCCTTTAATTGACCAAAAAAACATGATTTTTCTTATTGAAGGTTTGGACTTTAATGCTATCATAAGCTAAACACAAATGTTACAATTTTGATACCATAATTCTCCCATGAGGTGGCAGAATAAGTAGTGTATAATCTAAAAGGCAACTGTGCATTTACTCAAGTACTTTACAATTTTGAAATAAAATACAATCATTTTATTTAATTAATTAATTAATTTTATTTAAAATAAAATGCATTGTTACAGATTAAAGTAGTGGTTTCCAAACTTTTCGGCTTGTGGCCCTTTACAAAAAATCAGTTTCTACTTCACATTTCAGATATGAGACAAACAACACAGACATTTCCACTTCTCCATTGGTTAAAAGGACCCAATATTTCACTGAAAAAAAGATTAGCCAAAAGTCCTAAATATGTGTAAATGACCTCGGCATGGTACAGTATATTTGCATAGTATGTTGTTTTCATTTTCTAGGTGTTTCTTTGTGCTAATTTGAACCTATTACATCATAAAGGGGATTTTATTTTGAGAGGGTAACCCCGGTAATAGCACCTGTTAGTTACATTATTAAGGCGGGTGCTTTTATTTGGAAAGGGTGATTCCGGTAAGAAGTAAAAATGACAGGTAAACATGTCTGTTGTCCTGTCTTCCCAGGACTGTGTTTTCTATGGTTTTATTGTTTAGTACCTGGCTGTTTAGCACCTGGCTGAAAAGGGCACAATGTTGGTTAATGTTTCGTTTCTTACTACAATTGATAAGAAGTGACTTTATAAAGTAGTTTCATAGCATTTAGTTAAAAAGTGTGTGTGTGAGCAGGCAAAGATGCCATGTTGGCTCTACCTGCCTGGTGTGAATTATGTGTGACAGCTGCATTTTATGTGCAATTTAAAGGTTTAAAATAACAATTTCATTGGAAGTTGAATATGCTTATCTGTAGCACGCTATCAGAGCTTGTCATTTGTGTCAAGTTAAAAATGGTAATATTTAGTTTTTCTTTGTTTTCTCCATAGCTCTTATGGTGTGGTTGCAATGTGGTCGCGTTGTTTTCATTTTTGGAGCAAATAAATTTGAGAACCATCAGTTGGAGAGTTAGACCATTCGGCCAGGGATGCTACAATAGAGAGACGAATGGTGGACCTCCATGGGACCTTATTTCGGAAAAAATATGAACGGTAGTCAGCTACGAGAGACAAATATGTTTTAATCCTGTTTGAATTGCACCATGAATCACACATATGATGTTTGTCAATTCAAAACATAATTTTGCAAGTCAAGAAAGTTGCAGTTTGTTGTAAAACTGTTGAAGTATAAGACTGAAAATACGTAATTAGAAAGACTACACACCCAAAAGTTGCATAAGCGATGTCTCTCTTGCTGAAGCTACGATGCCTGTGTGTTTCGTACTGGGATGTACTCACACCAACAACGGGTCTTGCTCGTTTTTTTACTTCCCGGCTGATAAAAAGACCAAGAGTCGCTGGATAAAACACATCAGGTAAGATAACTTTTCATTTGTGCGTGTAATATAGCTAAGTTAGCTAGCTAGCTAGTGTTGGTGATGTATATTGTGTGAGACGAGAGATGTAGTTCACTGAGCGGTTTCACACAAAACTAATCGATATTACGACAAACTGTGACTTTCTTGATTTGCAAAATTAGGTTTTAAATTGACAAACATCATATGTGAGATTCATGGCAATTCAAACGAGATCAAATTGGACATATTTTTTCCTGAAATAAGGTCCCATAGGGTCCACCGGAAGGGGCGGGACCTTGCCTCTCTATATGAATACAAATGTGTGACCTGGAGGGGGCTAGACCCTCAGGTTGGGAAACACCAGACTTAACTACGTAATTATATACTGTATATATAAAGTACATAAAGTAGTTTAAACTAGATCATCATCATGACCAGACAATTATTAACAATTGAATAATGTAATAATATCAGCAATGGGGGATATTTTTCTGCAGTAAGAATACTTTTATTCTTGATTTTGCTGATATTACTTTAGTGCTTTTGAGTACTTTTACATAGCCATATTTGTAGTTTACTTCTCTAACTCTTGGGAGTGACCTCTTGATACGGATATAACTATTGCATTGTGATACAAAAGACTAGACCTTAACACTATGTAACTGACCACATGCATATCTGTTCATCACTATAGCTGCAGAGAAACCCACCAGATCTGAGTTACATAGGGCTCAATAATCTGCCGTGACACACTATACGTGATTATATAAGAGTATAAAATAACTAGAAGGTGTAGTGGAAGAGGTGCTTCTGATATTAAAGAGTAGTATTCTCCATTAGTCTGTTGACACGCATTAGTGGCCCAATTATAAAAGCTGTGGTCTAATCTTTTAAAAGTCCCAGGGTAATGTTGGAAATGGTCAGAGGAGAAGGGGAGAGGGGGATGGAAGAGGGATAAAGGGAGGAAGGGGAGGAGAGAAACTCAATCTAAAGCACCAGGTGCACCTTTTGTCGACATAATCTCCCGACCCTTGAGACCGGCGCGCACACTGGCCAACATATACAGCCTTTCATACGTACACATGCTGCTTTTTCGACCGGGGGATTTGGATCCTGGGTTGGCTCTGGTGGTATATGTAAAAGGGGGACTCTCAGGTCACTGCGCTGCCAGAACGGGGTTTGGTCCATTTTGATTTAGGTGATAATCAATAGGACACAACCTTTAACATTGCAGTGATGATAAGGATTTATCACAACAAGTGAACAATTATGTACAAAATTGAGGTCAAAAGAATACCTGTGCAGATTTACCAGGAATCAGGAGAAAGAGCCTGCATGTCTTCGGGGGGGAAATGCTGTCACATGTGAAAACCCACATGTGAATTTAGAGCACATGTGCTCCTCCGACACAAGTGCTTTCATGTGTGAACCAGTTTCCACATTGTATTCTGACATCAAATGTTTCTACTGAAAATGGAAATAAAAATGGATATGGATATGTATCATTTACATGTAGCTATACGAACAACTAAAAAAATTAAATGAAATGATCACACTATAATGTAGATTAGTTGTCAACAATTAAATTAATTGTCAACTATTATGATAATCGATTAATCAGTTTGAGTCATTTTTAATGAGCTTCTTAAATGTGAATACTTTCTGGTGTCTTTACTCCTCTATGACAGTAAACTGAATATCTTTGAGTTGTGGACAAAACAAGACATTTGAGGACGTCATCTTGGGTTTTTGAGAAACACTGATTGACATTTTTCACAATTTTCTGACATTTTATAGACCAAACAACTAATCGATTAATCGGGAAAATAATTGACAGATTAATTGATAGTGAAAACAATCGATAGTTGCAGCCATAAACTACCGATTACTTACTCAAGAAACATTCCTTGTAAAAACAAATAATTGAGCACATAACCCAGTAACAAAAATACATTTTAATAAAACTAAAGGTCACCATTAGATGTAAATAAACTACCTCTAGAATTAATTAATTGAGAAAATAAATCGTTAGTTGCAGCCCTTACATAAATAAACACTTTAAGCAAGATTATAACTTTCAAAAGAAGAAACAACACTCTCTTCCTCTAGCAAATGAAATGTTTAATTCAACAAAGCAAACTCTCACTCAATTCAACACAGTTCGGGCCCTGGTATGACCACTATGGTGGCTACTGTTAGCTAACAAATAAATGAATGCAAATAGATGCTGCTGTGTAAAGCTGACATTACGGAGTCTGTTTGCTGACTTTATTTCCTCTCTACTTGTGTTACATTTTAGCATCTATCATTATCCTGTAATTGTCATTTGTGCCCGCTGACACAGGCATGCTTTATAAAAATGCCTTTATATTTGCTTACAACTACATTATAATGTGTTGTAAAGTATTTATATTTTAAGTGTTTATACTGCTTTTAAATGCTAAATAGGTTGCATGCGCCCACAAGTACCTGTGACTATTTTTCCAGGGGTATTTGCAAATGAAGAGGGGATAAAAAACGAATTCTTAAACAGAAGGATATGCAGAGCAGCAGTGGTTGAATGAGCCTGTGTGTGTGTTGAAGGGAACAAGACCTGAGCTCTTATCCATTGTGAGCCTACGGACATGTATTGACGCCTGTCAATCAGACATTGAACGGGGAGGACAAGGGAGGGGAAACAAAGATCCGTCTTTTGGAATAGAAGCAGTTGTTGTGCATCTAAAAAAGCTTGAAATGTTGAAAACCTTGGATTGTACAGAAACACGCCCTTGAATAACATTACAGGCTGTGTTAATCAATGGCTCGCACCACAGTGGATTTAAGCAGACCGGGCCGCCCCCTTGTCCACAATCCCTCACCCGTCATCCTTTAAGCTCGACCCCTAAACTCCTGCGAAGCCTCAAGTAGGGACGAAGCCAAGGACGGAGCAGGCTGCTCATTTTGATTTAATCTCTCTCTCCACTGCCAGAGCAAACATCAAATATGGCCTCCTTATCAGGCCAGCCCTGCTCTATCTATCTATCGCCAATCGATACCTCCTATTCTGAGTGTGCAGGCTTGTATGCGTGTGTTTGTGTGAAACAGGTCTCCAGGGCTGCGCTAACTAAGGTCAAAGATCAGGTATAACCCTCCAGCGTGGAATGACAGATGTGGCCGGAGGGAAACAAGATAAAAAGAAAGGAAAAAGAAGAAAGAACGCGAGAGAGAGATTTATAGAAGTTGCGTGTGTCCTGAACAACAGATCATAAAAAAAGAAGGAACTGTTATTATTGCTTCTGTTGTTTCTGCAGCAGGTATGAGTTGGCCTCAGGCACCAGATCAGCTTACCTGAGTGAATGTCGGCCTTGAACAATGGACTGGAAGCTTGGTCAGAGTCCAACCACCAACTAAACGAACTGTATGGTCACACGGTTTGGTGAATAGCTCTTTATTAAATGCTTCCTTCAGTCGCAGGGAATAGGAATGAATATCAAAAGAGGCGTTGGCTTCTTGTGCTTCCTGTTTGCAACGAGGAAGGAGAACCGAATGTTCACACACACATATAGGGGTAAATCGTACACACGCATGAAAGCCATTTCCTCCCCTGCACGGACGCAAATTAACATATAAGAAAGTAAGTGTATGCATATGCATCGAGGGGGGGCTCCAGAGGTGATATGACACTCTGTCTGTGCTTCTATTCACCATGAAACAGCTCCATATAAAGCTGCAACATGCTGCCAGAGCTGCAGCCGGCTGCAATGGCTGTTTGAGAGATAGATAGATGGAGAGAGGGAGAGAGAGAGAGAGAGGGGGGAAATCCTTTGTTCTGTCAAGGACTTAACACAATCAGAGTGTACAGTGTGTCAGGAGCGCACAGGCATATATCAACTTCAATCTCTTTTTAATGAAAAATCCTGCCCTCTCTAATATGTGCAAATTAACCTCTTCTCCTCCCTCCCTCCTCCCCTCCTGCCGTTTCCCCTCCTCTCTCCCTCGCAGAGGCCCCTCGACTCCCTCTCTTCTTTTTACTCTCCACCCTCTTTTTCTGTCCCTCTTCTTCCTCCTTTTCGCTTCACTTTTCACCAATTTTTCCATGTCTCATTCAGAGGTGGAGGGGCACAGACAACAGCAAGAGAAGAAGCTTTTCCATTAACTTGTTGCTTTATCCACCCGACCCCCCCTACAGCAATTATTGAGATCACTTTTTTTTTTAAAAAAAAAGAAGAAACAAAGCAGAAAAACATCCCAAAGTCAGTGTCCAGCAGCAGAATTAAAATTCACTCTCCATCCTTCTTTTCATCTGTCTCTCTTTCTGCTCCAGCAGCACACACACTCTCTGAATCATGCTATTACCCTGATTATCCTGATGAGCTGGTCAGATCCTCGCCTTCTCATTCTGCCCATGCTGATTGTAATTTAGAAATTACACCTAATGAGGAATTTTTTAAAAACACGGCGGCCGCTCTGTGCTGCCAGCTCCATGCCGCTCCCTGCCCTAATGGATTTCCTGGTATGGAATCCATTTTTCCCCCCTCTCTGCCCTGCAGGGGGTCCGGCGAGCCATGCAGGCCCTCCCTCCCTCCTTCTCTCCCTCCTCTGCTCTCACCCCCCTCCCTTATCCCCTTCCCTCCTCCCCCCCCTAGTCCACTAATTGGCGACTGGTTTTGGTGAAAAGAAGTCATAATCATTGTTTCTGCTGCTAATTTAAGTGGTTAAGTGTATGGAATCAGCTAGCAGGATGAGGAAATGAGTATGATTAAATTTACATTTTTTAAAATCTTAACAGCTAAAGTGCCAATTTCCCTTTTTGTGGTTTTGTTGAGCTTTCTGTAAGTTAAACCCCATATGGCAGTTTACACGAGATAAATGCATATGTTGGGGGGGGGGGTTTGGTAGCATCTCAAGAGAGTTGGTGCTTATATATGTGTTGATTGAGAGTCCAAAACCAACTGCTTTTCACAGGTCATATCTTAATCTGTGCTATAAGTAAAGAGAAATGCTTCTTAAAAGCATCACAGAACCAAACTAGGTTTTGACTTGTCTGTATTTTACAGAGGAATGTGATCCATCTTATAGTTTTAACCTGTCCTGTTAGTCTCACAAACACCTGTATGATGTGTGTTTTCGGGAGTATTTGGCGGAAATCGGGGAGAACAAACACACACACACACTCACACACAGAGGCACGCATGCAAATCAAAGCCATCAACAGCTTGTGATGAAGTGAGACGTCGTGGCATAAACAGAGTGTGCCGTTACCATGGAAGCCACTTTCACCTCACAGGCCGAGAGAGACAGGCCGAAAGAGACAGGAAAACACAAAGAGCCACCGAGACAGGGAGGGAGCGACAGAAAAACAGTAACAGACAGACAGACAGAGTGTTGCGAGCTCTCCTTCAGCTACAGTTAATAGCTTTTCAAACCCTTCTGAGCTTTTTTTCACTGCCTCCTGGGAAAGAAACACTGTATTTGTACAGCAAGAGCTCCAAAGAAAGGGAAAAGTTCATTGAGACGTTGTTTAATAGCTGGTTGAACATTCACAAGTTTAATGAGCACATCACTAAGCTACAGAAGCGTATGCGTACAGTGGCTGTTGGAGGGGTTTTGTGGTTTCGGAGCCACATCTGTCCCTGTTTTGGCCTTCTTTTTTCTTTTCTGGTTCTACTGTAGGTCACAGCCTTTAGACTCCTACTTCAGATGGCTTGTGGCAACATTTTTGTTGGGAGAGACAGCCGGTTTACCTCACATTTGAAGCTGTCTTACGTGCACTAACTGGGACAGTTTTGCTTCATCTGTTTTGAAGAAGTTTTAATACAAATCCTTAGATTTATTGCTCCCTTTGCATCAGTTTGATCATTCTCACGTAAATTTTCTACCATGGCACATGCATTTTACTTTATGAGGGGAGCCATAAACAAAATTCACTCAGCTAGAACCGGAACAAATCACTGCCTGCATTTTCTGCATCGTACTGAATGTCCACTTCACTCACCAATTTATAATAATCTAACCTGCTACAGGAAATTGAACATAGCGACCTGGTCATATGACATCAGACAGAGATTCACAAGCAAAGGGGCACTCCACATATCTCCCTTCATTTGACAGAGACACTAATGACAAATTTCCTTCCTTTATACTTTATAATCGATTCTTCTTAGCCAAATGGAAACCTTTATCCATTTAATCAGCACATTTTCTCTCTCAGAGATGTAACAGCAGGTTACATAACTTCCACAAAGAACAGGATAGAGATTGAAAATTAAGCTTAGATTTGGCTTTAAAAAAAGGAGTAGAGAAAAATGTTGCTTATGGAGACATGATTTCCTTTAAAGAGGACCTATTATGCTCATTTTCAGGTGTATACTAGTATTTTGGGTTTCTACTAGGACATGTTTACATGCTTTAATGTTCAAAAAAATGCTTTACTTTTCTCATACCGGCTGTGCTGCAGCACGTCTTTTCACCCTCTGTCTGAAGCGCTATGTTTGAGCTCCTGCCCCGCCCTCCCAAAAAGCTCTGTCTGCTCTGATTGGTCAACTGAAACAAACTCTTCAGACTCCGCTCTAGCTCCGATCTAACTAGCTTTGCTTGAGGGTGTGCCAAGTTAGCCGCTAGGCAGGTATTATGCAAATGTGTTACTTGGTGACATCACCACATATGGGAGAAAAGGCGGGACTTCAAGCACAGCGTTTCAGGCAGTTCAGGAGTAGTGTTTCTGTGGAGAAGAGTGAAGTGCGGCCTGCGGCAAGCTGCCATGCAATGTTTATGAAAAGATGGGGCAGCCGCTCCAGAACTTAGCGAGCTGCGGACATTTGAATCTGCAGCGAAGTGCAGCCAAACAAAAGTTGGGAAAAGTTTAACTTTTAGCGTCAAAGTGCGGCCAGAGAGGACATGTAGCCAATCTGTTAACAGATCCGGTGACTCCTATGACATGTTGACCTATTGTTACAAAGAATTTCTTTCCACCTGAAACACATGAAAACACCTCCCGGTCGCAGTAAGACGTAATTATTGCGGCGAGCAGCACTTCACCACTGCCTGGTGTGAATGCGGTGTAACTCCCTTTGGCGTGGACTTTGGGCTTTGTAACATTGTAGACCTTTTACATGCACAAAAAAACTATAAAACACACTAAAGAAAAGGAGAAAAGCACAGGTCACTGTGTTTGATTTTCTTGCAATCAGTGATTTTGCATATTTTTTAACTGCGTTGTCTTGTCCACCTCAAAGCCTGATTGCTGCAGAGTGAAAGCATAGCCTCCATACCTCCTGTGAAAAGGTCGGACGAGCGAGGCCGCTGCAGCGATCCTAGCTTTCAAGGTTTGCCAGGGAGGTTACAGGAGGTAATCAGAGGAAAATATGTCCTCTCCTCCTCTTCTTTTAGACCTCCATTAGACCAGCCTGCCTCTGTCTGGGAAAATTGATTTTCTCCCTCCCCTCCTTCCTCTCCTCTCCTCTCCTCTTTTTTCTTTGCGTCTCAGGTTCCATTTGAGGCTTGTTCATCCACTCTCAAGAGCAGTTCTGCGAGACAGAGAGAGAAAAGAGAATAGTTAGGCCACAACAGGTTGTTCACACATATAGTTACCCACCCCCAACAGCAGCCACCGGGGCTCATCTTTGTCATGTGCAGACACACAGAGGCCTGCAGTGGTTTGAACTTCTTTCTTTCTGTTTTCTCTTTACTCATCTGACTAATCCTTTCCTTCCTCTACTGTTCTTTCTCCATCTCTTCCTCTTTCTGCTGCTCTTCCACCAGTCTTCACACTTGCATCCCCCCTCTTCTCTCAGAGCCAAGTCTTGGATCAATGCACCATTGATTTTCCTATCAATGAACATTAGTATGGATCAGACTGCTGCTTGCACTGCCCTGCCCTGACACACACACACACACACACACACACACATGCACGCTCACACATACATGCACTGAGAGCGCCTGTTGCCACAGGGACCCCAGATTTCATCACTGCTCAGCCACAAGCACACACAAAAAAGGAAGAGCTGGGTGTCGTGGACAAAGGGAGAACAGCAAGGAAACACAGCAAGCAATAGGAATAAAGGAGGGTGGGATTGATAAAAGAGAGGTTCTAGTTGAAAGCACAGGAGCCAATCAATAAAAGGAGTGACAGAAAGGGTAGGAAATGAAATCAGACTGAGCAGAGTTAGTGTTTGTCATTGGTCAACTGCCCTGCTAGTCGATTCATTGCAGAATAATTCAGTCTGATTGGCACCCAGCTCGGGTTGTTGATAATGGCTGCTGATCATAGACAGTGTGCTTTATACACCTTTGGGTGTCTTTCTCTTTCTCTTTCCCTTTCGTGCTCACACATACACAAACACACACACACACACACACATCTCCTCTCTCACCCTATAATGGGCTCTGAGTCAGGTGGAGATTGACACTTTTCTTTCTGCTGTGCTCCTTTTGTGTCCAACATTGTATTCATTCCACACAAACCTGACGGCGGCGGCCTCTCGGCGAGCACATTTCTGCACACATCAGCTACATTTTGCATCACCAAACAATGAACCTGTGCTTGCACTCGGCGTTACCGTCTCTCAATTAACTCTGCATTTGGGGGGGGGGAAGTGGAAGGAGGAGAACCAGTAAATATTTTTCTATTTTTGTGTGTGGCCACATTGACAGTCAATGTACACTGTAATAAATAAATGACTGTATTTAAAGGGTGTTTATAATTAACTGTCCTTTCTTGCACACTTGTGCGAGAGCCGCTGTATGTCTTTGCCTTTATGTGACGGTGTATAAAAAGGTCTTCTTTAGGCTTTTTCAGAAGTAATCTTTCATAATTACATTTCCTCATCTCTTTCCTTTGTCAAATAGAGAGAGCGATTCTGTGTAGACTGGTCTTGATAGAACAAAGAAACATCCTTCTTTGGGAGTGCTTTCATGAAAGTTGATCCTCGGTTAAGACCCCACGTACAAGGAAACTGAGACGCCTCAGGGCCGTCCTTCACCCTGCCTGATTGGAAAGTGTTTTAATTTGGGCTGCAGTGGACGCCTGCCTGTCCCTCTGTCTGTTATTATTTATTTAGCTATGTTTATTTCTTTATTTTGATTTTATTTACTATGTGCCAAATTATATAATTTCCTTAGTGAACAGTAACATTTGTATCTAGCTTACTTCCATAATTTCTAATGTTCTAACACCTTGATAGTATCAGTAGCAGAATATACAGTAGTCCCTAAGGGGCTCTGCTGGACCAAGTGAGAAGTATGAATGGGTATGTAGTGTGTGTCAGCATGTAGATCAGGGTTCAAATGTTGCAGCTGTAGCAAAATGTGTTATGTATATAAAAGTATTTCTTCTAAAGGGAGACAAAAGATTTTCCTCCATTTTTTTTTTTTAAATTTTCAACAAGTACTTACAGCTCAGGTTTGTGAAGGCAAATGTCGTTCGCAGGATAAAGCTTATTACATTTGAGGTTTTTGACGAACTGATTGGGAGGTTCTTGAATGTGCAAATAGCCTTCAGAAATAAATAGGCTATGTGAGCTTTCACACCATGCCAAAAAAAGAAAACCTTAGCGCTGTTTCAAAGCATCATAAAACATCTTTACAGATTCTTTTCACGACAACGTCACACTCATAATCTCAACAATCCTTTTATGCTCAGCTGTCCTTTAGACTTCAGCTATCAAACTGGCCTTGAGTCTATAAATGTCTGTATTTCCCCAAACGTGCTGACAGAAAACAATTATATTTGCTTCAAAGACTGAACCCAACACAGATGGCCTACCATGACCTTGTGGGAGATGTACAAGGCAGGTGAAAGGAGGAATATTCATGAATGTTATTGCTGGATGTATGATATGATGTGAACTACTGCAGAACTGTTCCTCCTCTCTGTACTGGCTGCAAACTTCCCTTGGACACACACCCACAGAAACAAACAGTCAACCTGAAGGGAGCTGAAGAGTAGAGGAGGGGGTGACTGCAGATTTTTCTGGAAACATGTCAACTGAGACTGTAACCTTTGTAACCACAAAGTTCAATTACTCACTTAACTCACTTTGATCCAGACCTCTGCCTCTGATTGAGGCTTTAACATGTGGACTGACTAAAATGAGCCTTCAGTATATAGGCTCAGTTTTGAATTTGACAACAACAATACACAGTTGTGGCAAACTGATGGACTCATCATAAAGAAACTTTCAAACCAGCAGCTTCAGTGTTGAGCAGATAGATAGATAGATAGATAGTAACTTTATTGATCCTGAGGGAAATTCAAATTTCCAGAATCACAGTTCCATAGTGCAAAACATGTTAGTAAAAAGGCAGTAAAGTTAGTAGTGCAAAGTACAAAGTACAAAAAAATATACCAGATATAAAAATACAAGAAGATGAAGAAAACTGTTAAAACTGAATATAGTGCATGGTTAAAATGAGCACCACCTTTACCAGCTGCAACATTAAAGTGATGTACACATTAATGCATCAGTAATTATAATCCTATAATATATATTATTCTGAAATGGGTCATTCTGCATAATGAGCACTCTTACTTTTGATACTTTAAGTATATTTTGATGTTAATACTTATGTGC
Organism: Sebastiscus albofasciatus; assembly: GCA_916701655.1. Lineage (NCBI taxonomy): Eukaryota > Metazoa > Chordata > Actinopteri > Perciformes > Sebastidae > Sebastiscus > Sebastiscus albofasciatus. Next base: position 6,704 of record CAKAOI010034269.1, on the reverse strand, counting down.
TTTTGCTTTAGTAAGCTTTTTGAATGCAGGACTTTTACTTGTAACAGAGTATTTCTACACTGTGGTATTGCTATTTTTTGCAAAGTACAAAAAAATATAACAGATATAAAAATATAAGGTGATGAAGAAAACTGTAAAAAACTGAATATAGTGCAGGGTAACAGCTGTGATACACGACTATTAAAAAAAAAACTGAATATAGTGCAGAAGAGACTGTTAAAAATGAATATGTAGTGCAGGGTAACTCCAGTGGCTTAGTCTATGAAAGTGCACTGTGTGCATTATTATTATGATATTATGAGTGATAACTTCAGAGTTTTCACAATATTGCAAAACAGATGTGGGTCCAGATGTACATTTGTAGAACATACACTGTAAACAATTGCTGTTACTTTACAGCTTGATTTCAACAGTATTAACATGTTATTGCTAAAAAACAGTGCTTTACTGTTAATACAAAAGAAAACCTGTTAAATGACGCTCATAGGCTGTTTTATAACTGAACTGTAATGCATTCTTAAAAAAACAACACTTTACTGCTGATCAACTGTCTAAAGTATCATCAGTAACAGTTTCATGCAGTATTTTTTTTAATTCTGGGACCTGATCTGCTCATGTGAGGCTTGTACATTGTACATGATTGTAAAATCAGTGAATTAGCTCTGTTCTTCACTCACATGTTGTTGTGGTTTGCATTCTGTGCTTGTAGCCAGCTATAGACAGACATTTTGGGAAAAGTGTCAACAAGTCTATTATAGCCTTTTTCCTAACAAGTGCCTTTAATTGTATTTAGTGGGACTATTCCTATGTCTGTAACCTGCTAAGTCTATTTATCTAGGCAAAAAAAAATGTTTCTTAAAATGTATGTAAAAAATACAACCTAAATAGTGCATTAAAACAAATCAGTAAGATCATGTAAAAGAAAGGTGAAAAACAGTTATGTAATGTATCTTTAAACAGTAAATTAACTGTAAAATACTGTAAAATTAATAAAGAAAACAGTTCAAACTGTATTTTTCATTAACAGTACAAAGCTGTAAATTTCAGCGGCAGTATAATAATGTTAATTTTACAGTAACATAAAGGCAACCCTGCTGCTAGTTCTTTACTGTTATTTTACTGGGAAATTCTTAACAGTGTAGATCAGGAAAACTCTTTAAGTTGGTTGTAAGTGGAGCAACGCAGAGAACCAATGTGTTAAACTATAAAAGACCCTAACTGGCTGCCGTCGTCTGTCAGCCTAAATATGGCCGGTCCTCTGTGAGAATAAAGCAACAACACTCGTGTTAAATTCATTTTTAAAACTCTAAATGCGTCTTGAGAGAGCGATAAACTCGCTAAACTACTCTCTCTCAGTTTGTCGTGCTCGGTGCGAAGCCGCCGTGCCGAGGAGCCGAGCACAACGTGGCCGGAAATCGAGCCTCTGACAGCGGCTGCAGGAGGAGCGAGCAACCGGCAGGAAGCTGCTTTTCACCGGCAGGCTGGAGGAGGAACAGCTGCTATACTGCGGGGCTCGGGGAAAAAACACCAACACTACGGCTATACGTATAAAAACAATACAATATTATTAAGAATTTATAAAATTAAACCTAAAATATATGATAGTTTTGTATTCTAGCCAACAATGTAGGTATAAATTGCAGACAACATGGCATAGCCTATTTTATTTAAGAAAAATAGAAAAGCAGCTGAAAATCAATTTCTGTCAAAATGCTGATAATAATTTAAATTATAACAATTATAAAATAATTAATTAGGATATATGTTGTATTTATCTGAGGCACTAAATAATTATTAATGTGACTATTTAGCTGGTCAATTATATTTTAGCCCATGTGTTTTATTCTTTATTATTATATTATTCTTATTATACTATTTCTATTTATTATTATATTACAATATTAGGTTGTATATATATTTTTTTAATATATATATATTTAATTAATATCTAATATATGCAGTTGCAGCGATATGAAAAAGGTGAACAGCAGGTTAAAGACTATGAGCTTTTTATTGAATTTTACGTCAGGGTGATATTTGCATTTAATATCCCTCCGCCACACATATATTGTAACTGTGACAGACAGGCTTAAAGGACTGTAATTAGGCTACAATCACGTTGAACCCCAAAAGCTTTTATTGTTAGAGTATGACGCGCGCACACACACACACACACACACACAGCTCTAGAGAGGTATAACCAAGCTTATTTCAGGCTATGGATGTACACTTCTTCTACACATCACAAAAAATCACTAAGGAGCCTCTATCTCGTCGTTACATCTGTCACATGTCATCAGGGCTTCTTCTGCCTTTAAGCGGTGACGCGCTGCCTGCATGGACGCGCGCTCCCGCGGTCATCATAATGGTGCTGGCTGGTGAATTGGAGCGCGGGCATGCGCGCTCTGGTTTTGGTATATAGAGGTGAATGTGAGCCATTCAAAATTTCCATATATGTCCTGTCACAAGGGAGACCCCCTCTTCTCCTCCTCCTCCTCTTCCTCACACACACACACGCACACGCACAGCCTCCCCCTCTCTCTCCCTCCCTTTCTTTGTTCCCCTCCGATGATTCCCTCTATGAGCTCCTCACAGGACAGAGAGAGAGAGAGAGAGAGAGAGAGACAGAGAGAGAGAGAGAGACAGAGACAGAGAGAGAGAGACAGAGAGACAGAGAGAAACAGAGAGAGAGAGAGAGATAGAAAGAGAGAGAGAGACAGAGAGAGAGAGAGAGAGAGAGAGAGTGTGTGAGAGAGAGAGAGACAGAGAGAGAAGCGAGAGAGAGGAGAGAGAGACGAGAGAGAGAGGAGAGAGGTGAGAGAGAGAGAGAGGAGAGAGAGAGAGAGAGAGAGAGAGAGAGAGAGAGAGAGAAACCACACCACTGCCACCCAGCGGCCGCGGAGGCGCGCGTGACCGTGCCGCGCGTGCTCTTTGTTAGCCTCGACCTCCATGAATTTCCATCATTGGGTATTTAAAAAAAAAAACAAAAAAAAAACCTTTGCAACTTCACCACATTTTTACAAGCATATTCACGCACAAGGCCGCTCTCCAGCCATATTTGGCACCACTGCTGCATGGCACCCACACACACGCGCCCTGCTGAAGTGTCCTTGAGCAAGACACTGACCCCATCCTGACCTCTGTATGGGGACTGGGAGGAGGGGGGATCTGTCCTCCTCCTCAGATTATCATATTATCATCAGAGCGTCTTTCTTATTCCCTTTTTCACCACCATATCTGACGGATTACGCATCAGAATGATTCAATAAAGAGGGGAATATAGGCTCTGCAGGACAATAATTTAATTAGCCCTATATATAACCTAGTTAATGAGGTACTTAACAGGGAGACGTTAATTACAGATTCTATATGGCCCCTGCTTTTTTTCTGCAGGGCATCCTCTCCTCTCTTCTCTCTCCTCTGCGCCTTTAAGTGGGATTAATCAATCATAATGTTGCGCCTTTAATTCATCCAATCCAATCTGCTGATACAAACTGGGCTCATATATTCCTTATTTATTCTTTTATTGTGGTTCATGTCAAAATTGGTGATTTGTGCATTTGGGGATTTTTTTTAAATTTATTTTTTAAAGCACAAACAACAGAATATACCAGGAAATGGCTTATGCGATGATCAGAGTGTTAGTTAAAATAATAAATAATTTAAACGTTATAAAAGCAGCAGGCGGTGCATTGAAGTGGGAGGAAGGTGGAGGAGGGGATGGGGAGGGTTTTTCCAACAGGGGGCAGAATTACTCTGCAAAAAAACCCTCTTTTTCTCTCTATCACACACACATATGTCATGCACACAGGCTCTGCTTTAGGATCTGTTCTTTTTCCTCTGCAAGCAATTTTCACCTCCTACCAGCTGCCTTAAAAATTCCCTTTAAATAGCCTCAGCGCTGTTTGTTTGTTTAACAAATAAACCGTATAGAGCCAGATCAGAGGAGGGGGTAGATTACTTCCAGGGTTTATAATCTATTTTAGCAAATGAAGCTGAAAGGTGCTTAAACAGTTAAACAGACTTGATGTTTGACAAAGTGCAAAAGCAAAAGTTTTCTTCCCTCCTGGGAGCTCAAATGAAGTTCCCCTCTAAGGTTACTGTTTGGGATTAGTTTAAAGCTTTAAAATAATAACCAGATGAATCACAGTAAATTTCGTATTTTTTTCCTCCCCCTCCTATAGGGGCCTCATTTTTTTTTTTACATCGTCCTGACCCTGGAGCTGGTGGTTTGGGAGTTGTGGTTTCATGCTGCTCCATGGTTAATTAAGATTTAATTAAAGCAAAATTTGGATGTTTGGAGCTTATAAATAATAGAATGCAACATGGCAGAGCAAGTGCATAGGCTAGTTAATATTGTTGCATTTATTTCCCTCACGTTTTTTTATGCAACATCTAAATCAAGCAATACATATTATTTGCAAGTAAAGATTATTTTTTGCCAGAGCAAAGAAACTGATTTTCCACGTTATTTTTTTGCGATTGTAGATTCACCAAAACATGCCTCTCAAAATCTCTTTTGCTCCACTGACAACCAATGAAGAGCTATACCTTTGGGTGCAATGTGTAGAAAAGCATGTCCTGGTTTTAAACCTTTAGTTGAATCATCTTAACGCGCTAGACAAACATCCACAAAGACAGTCAGCTTGTCATTTATTTTAAAGATGAAGATGGGAGGTTTATTCATAAGCCAGACCTTTCATGCAGGCGTTAAAATGAAGACGTTATTATTGAATTCATGTGATATCTGCCAAGGTATTTGGCTGACATATTCCTATTGAATGTATCTTAAAATGTTAGGCTACAGGTTTAATTTTACATTTTTTTTATATCTCCCACAACATCCACTCATAGCAAGTCAAATCTGGTATATGGTTCAAGGCAACCACGTTATTTGCAAATGACCGTAATTTGTAGGAGAAAGTCTTAGAATAAACTTCACAGTCTGTGTACCCTCTTCTTGTTCTATAAAGGCAGAATTAAGGAAAAGTAGATTTTTTTCTTTGGATCTGAGGGGTCTTGAATCAGGCAGACAAATGAAGTGATTCACAATTTCCACATCAGAAAACGTGCAGCTTATTCGACAGTGAATGAACTCACCAACTAACCATTTTTCTATCATCGTTGCACACTGTAGATAATAGCAGCCAGATGGGCTATAAAGGGGCTGTTGTGTTGAAATTCTAAAAAGACATGTTAACAAGAGAATAATTAAATGTCACCAATGCCTTATTCACGAGATCACACTGAGGGTTGTTATAATTTATGAGATAATATAATGGTTTTTAGGATCTTCAGGAGTCCCGAATAGTTTATAGCTCTCTGCAACGATGCTCATAACTAATTGTATTTCCACTGTACACTGTAGATGCTGTGCAACATTCACGGTATTAGTCACACATGAGTATAATAAGGTTAAGGTGGGTCACCCCGGAAAGAGGCCAGTCACTTCCTCTGTCTATATGGAGAAATGTTACAGGGCGAACAGTGCAATATATTGCAACAATGCAGATCTACAATCGTGGTTAATTACAGTCTTTTAGTCTAGTTGGTATATAGAGAATAAAAACAAGCCCTTTGGATCCTTTATGTAACATGAATCCTTCCACACACTGAAATGATCTGATGCTTTTTGTAAAAAATCCGTTGATGTCATAGAGCTGTGAAGAAATTAGGAAAACAAGCCACATTTACTTTTCAGATATCATTTTGGAAAATAAAAGCAAGCACAGAAACGGTATAGCCTGACTGTGACTATCTGTCAATCTCAAAGGGCTATAATAATCCACGTTGCAGATATATGGAACATGCAGTCCTATTATTAAAAGCAGCAAGGTGAAACAAGGAGATTACGGTCATATATATCTCTTTACATCTTAAAAACTGGTTTCAAAAATGTGTTCCCTTGTTGTTGACAATGCACACGTTTTCCAAGGTCATGTTACCGCAGAGTCTTCTTAAAGGGGATGTTTCCAGTGTGTCATTGTTAGGATGTAAAGACAGCCAGTGGCGGGAAATAATAAGCGATTATTCGACAATTGACCTTCAGTCAATCAAGGATTAAAAACAAGACAGAAAAGCGGAATCAAATTAAATAGAATAGAGATTAATAGAGATGCAGATCAGCTTATTTTTTATAGTTTTTTGCAACAAAACTGTATTCAGTCATCAGGCTAGAGGCTGTCCATCATGTTTTTTTTATTTACCTGTAGATCAGTAGGCTTGCAGCTCAGTTGAATTAAACTGTATTTGTCCACAACTCAAACTCTGATGGCTTCTGCAAAGGTCTTAAAGTTGACAAGTTAAAGGTAATATCCGTTAAATGACGCACTTTTGAATTGCATATGACACCTCTGACAGTTCTGATAGTTTTCATATTCATTTATAGAGGTCACAGGTGAACAGATCACTGCATCTTTCAACAATTCAGATATTTTTTTAAGATTTCTTACAGCTGTATCAAAATATACTTATAGAGATTTTTTTTAAAAAAAGGAACTGTGGCTCCACCAACGTGATGCAGGATCAGCCTGGTTTTCATTCTGACAACAGGAGAAAAAAATGTGTTTCCGTTGAACTGGTGCGCTTTAATCTTTAAATATTCACAGAAGCAACATATTAGTGAAAAGGAAACGACTTTTGATCAGCTATACAAGTTATGTGTAAACAGATGAAGGATGAAGATGAAAAGCTGCAGAAACAGA